>JAOWBP010050903.1:0-17378 GCA_028571105.1 Tragopan temminckii | reverse complement strand
AGCGATGGTAGTGAGAGCTGCATGACTGGTCTGCCAGCACCTGTAAGATATAGTGCTTACTCTTCTCCATTTTACAAAATAGGTGTTTTTTCTTTTTTTTTTTTTTTGTTCCGTCTCTTTATCAGTAGCAGATGTAATGCACATGCAGCCCCTGGTTCATGCCTCTAGGGGAAGTGCACTGGGTGCTGAGCCCACCTTGTCAGTATTTCTAACCAACTGCTGCATCCTGCAGGTTTCTGTGCTGCAGCTGGACAAGGTACAGGGGTGGATTTTTTGGGGGGGCAATAGTATCCGGATATGCTTGAGAAAAGGTGGTCATTGGCTTCAGAGCAGCTTGCTGGAGAGAAAAAAGATACCAGCCTAGAATGAAGAAGAGTACCTGGTGTCTCTGGTCAGTAGCACATTGTATTCACATCTCAGGTTCACTGAACAGACTTGGACTCAGGTTGTTTGACATATGTGTCATCACATATGTGGTGGCTGAGGCTCTACTTGTGATCCAGCTGCCTCTGAAGAAATCATGTAAATAATGTCCTTTTATTGGTGTTTTTTGTTGTTTTTTTTTTTTTAAATAAAAATGGACATGACATATGCATCTTAAGCAACTGAATTTCTCCTCCTTCCTTTCACAGAAATGGTAGGGCTTTTGTGCAAGTCCTTACAGCATTCTTGCTATGCTGCTGCTAGTGGTAACAGAGCTGCAGCTGTTTGCTGTTGCCCTTGCACTCTGCACAGAGACTGACCTTTGTTGCTTTCCTGGTACCTGCACTTGAACAGGGGAGGAAAGAAAAAAATCAAAACACAACCTACATGTTTTTGAAAACTGTACCATTTATTAAAGTGCAACCCGGGGGCATGGTCTTACAGCAGTGTCCCAGTGGTAGAGGGAAAAATGTACATACCCCTTCACTTAAACTGATTCTAGAACAATGAAGCTGGAAAGAACTTTCTTTTAAAGGTGGAAACACTTTTATTAACCAAATGGCACAAGAAGCTTTAGGTAGCTTTCCCCAAGAGAGCTGCACTTGCATATTAAAAGGAATAGTATGACCAGTTCCTGGGGCAGGGGCTATCCTCAGCCCAGGCTTGGTCTTTTCCCCCAGGCCAATCTCTCAGGAACAGGACCTGCACTCCCTGCTGCCAGTCAGCAGAAGCCTGGTGGAAGACCAGACATGCACATCCCATTAGACTTTGCTACTTAACCCAAGTGGGTTTTAGCTTTACACTTGAATAAAAGCTTATAATGCAAGATAAAAATGGGGAGAGACCCCCTAAAGGTATAGCAATAAGATGCATCCTCTGCAGCTTGTTCTGTCCAACTCAATAGTGTTCCTTGCCTCCCCTGCAGATACTGCAGGGAGATCAAAAGCAGCTTCCACTGGAAGCTAACTGCAGCTCCCCCTCTCCTACAGCATACCATAGACTTCTACCCAGGAGGAAGCAAGTCAGCCTACCTAAGAGACTGAAAGAGGGTCAGCTCAAAGTAGAAAAAAGTGACCAAGTCATTTAACACAGGAGGTGAAGCTGAGCAATGTGTTCTGGTTCCCCCGGCTGTATTGGTAATGCTGCAGCTGCCCCCTTCCAAGCTGGTGCAGCTCTTTTTCTCCAGCCATGACCACAAGCAGCTGCAGAGCCTTTGCGTAAAGCGAGCGCTGTACATCCTGCTCCATAGGGGCCTGAGCTAGGGGGACCAGAGTGACTGCTGGTGGATTACATGTGACCCCCTCCCACCCTGTTTGTTTGTTGTTATTTTTATGGCAATACATAGCTTGCACTTTGAAGCACAGCACAGATGCACACAGTCAAAGCGCTGCTGCTCTTGTAGCCTCCTAGTACTGAAGTTAAGCAGACTGAGCCAAACAAGTCATGCACAGCTTCTGCCTTCAGTAGGTACAGGCAGTAATGCGCCTCACTGCTCCGTGCTTCACTGGGAAACACATTCTCCTGTCTGTGACCTACTGGAGTAGAAAACATACAAGACAAGTCAGCTTTCAGTAAGTTTTGTGCCTAAAATGAGACATTCTATGGAAGACCTGGGCTCTGTGTACCCACGGTGGGTGGGGTGGGTGCTCACTCCTCCCCTCCTCCCAAACATTCGCAGCTAAACAATCTAGGAATTACATTCTTAGAGACAAATTTTAAAGCATGAGCTCGTTCTGGTTCAGTGAAGGAACGACTGTGCTGCCAGAAGCGTATTTATTTCTGCCTGATAATAACACCTGCCTTAGCAGGGCTTTGCTAGGACTGCCATACCCCTGTGGGGTCAATGGAAGGAAAGCTTTATGACCTCAATTATTTTGTTTACTACATCATTACAATGAAAGGAAAGACTAAACTTTTTCAACCTAACTTTAACACTTTTCCAGTTGTGACCATTAGAAAGCATTGATTAGTTTAAAAATACAGTCCAAACTGTCAGCCTAGCTGTGCTCAGAGCTACATAAAAAGGAAACGGGATTCTGGCAACAGACCTTGCCCTGTGCAAAAGCATTCAGCGCTACAGCTCTCACCCCCAGAACACAGCCCCAGGCAGGACAACAGGCAGGCAGGTTAGGAAAGGAAGAGCCGGCTGCCAGCACCACAGCATCCTGAAGTTAAGCTGTTGCTGTCCAAACCCTGATGCAGTACAGAAAAGACCATGCTTCCACTCCCAGAAGCTGCTGCTCAGACTGGTGAGCACCTGGAGCAGGCAGACGCTTAAGAACTGACATCTGACCAGTCAAAAGCCTGCAGCCTAGGTTGCTTTGCCATCTCTGGCTTGTTCCATCAAGAAATTAGACCCAGTACTTTAGGCATCAGCTATCTTCAGTATTCTGGGCAGCCAAGTTATTCATCTCCTTGAGAACCCTACTCACCCTATTCTGATTTCAACTGAGCCAAGCAGCTGGCACAGCTGTATCGTGCTATGGACCAGCAGCCTGGATCCCCTCACCATGCTCCCACACAGCACATGGCTGCAAGAGGGGGGTGGGTTGGGCTATACAACACTGGGACTCCAGGTTTCAGTTCTTGTTCCAGGTTTATTTTCTGAAAAAAGACTTTCCCCAGTTCCCAGCCCCAGTGTCCAGGTGAGCAGAGCCTAGAGTTAAGCACAACTGAAAGTTAAGCTTCACCTCATCTCAAAAGCTGTTTTCCTGACAGCTCCTTATTTAGTATGCTACCCACTGTAGTTCCCTATGTGTTTAGCTCAGGCTGTGGCTTCCAAGCCAGGTTCTCAGCTGTGCACAGAGGCATGCAGAGTGCAGCGTTCCACACGTTTTTCAGGTCCAGCCCTTTGTTTTATCATCTCAACTTGAGGATGTGCTGCAGACAAGGATAAGGTGAAGAACAAATGGGTCTAAGGTAGATACTTTGTTAAGGTACAGGCCACTCAAGGACATATTGAGGCACTTCTGGGAAGGGAGTAAGTAACACAAGTGAGAGTAACTCTAGATGCTTTTTTTTTTTTTTTTTTTTTAAAGAAGTAGATAGCCCACTGCCTTGCCTTTGCCCGCTGCAAGAGATCCACTAAACAGAAGGTGCCTCACCCAGTTCAAGGTAATCAGACCAGGCTGTTAAGGATTACTTCAGAGTGCTTGAAGATAGGAGAAAGCTTCTCCATTCCCTAATTCACACCTGCAGTAGTGCGAGGAGCGCAGCACCCAGCTCAATAAGAACACTGTTGCTAATGCTACACAACCTTCTGGTGACTTCCCCAGGGCCTGCTCCAGTGCTGGCCAAGCACAACAGGCTCAGCACTCTAGTCTGTAAGCGACCTTTCCAGCTAATGGAGTGTTCCTAGAGGGAAAGGGAACACATGACAGACTTTCTGTCTAAACACACGTTTAGGTTATAGGGATTGGGGAATAAGAAGGTACAAATTCTTTTTGAATTGTCAGATATTTCTCTAAGGTCCTAAAGATGGGAAGTATGTAAAGAAGGGGGCAAGCAACCAAAACGCAGCTGACGCTCCACTAAATGCTGCAAAATACCCCATATTCAGGCCTTTCACCCCACCATGAAAATGCTTTAAAAAAATCCCCAAAGCATTTGTCTTCCTTACTGCTGCTGCTGCTATGTAAGAGAGAAGACACTTCTTATTTAATGCTCCATTGGGTCCTTTGTGTCAGTAGGGGATGTTTCCCTGGCAGATGTATTGTCATCTGCCCTGTACCCATCTCCTGCACTACTAGCAATATAACCACCTAAAGAGAAGAGCCAAAGAACGACTTTACCCCCTCACGTGCACACAAGTTATCCAGTATATCCAAAACATCCATCTCTGCTTCAGAGCAGATCCAGGAACAACCCACTGAGCGGCTGCAGATGGGGCATCTTCCCCCATGTCAATGCCTCGCCTTCAGAAAGGAGAGGATGTAGCTGGGGTTAAAGCAGCCCCGTGTCCGCAGGGAACAGCAGGGACACAACAGCCATCAGCAAAGCAGCAGTAGAGGGGAACCCCATCCCAGCCTTTGGGACCACAAAGCAGCCCCCGCCACAAGGCAACAAGCAGCTGCCCTCACCTATCACATCATTCATCCTGGAACGCTGCTGGATGTGAAATGAAGCAAAACTCTACAAGTTCTTACATGTCAAAAGGAGCATACAAAGTCAATTCCATTTTGCAACACAGTATATGTTTTGGGTTTTGTTGTTGTTGTTGCTTTTTGTTTTATTTAACTTTAAGGCCAGCTTGCTCCCTCGTAAACACAGAAAAGCCATCTCTGACCCACACACTGTTGATCCACAGCTCCTGAGCTGGGGCTCCCCTCCCAGCAGGGGTACACGCCTAACAGTCCTTCCTTTCAGCATTCAAAGTCACACAAATCCAAACCTGAGAAGTTTTCTACAAAATCCGTTCTCAAAAAACCTTAAAGAATTCCCCAGACTCTGCCAGCTTCTTACTGACTTACCAGCATGAGTGGGATAGGGATGGGACCAACAATAAGCTGAAACAGAGAATGTGCTAAAAATCTCTGGATTATCAGATCACTTAAGTAACAGGCTCATTGCAGGAAATACTCTAGATAAGGTTGTTTAGAGATAAAGTATCTTGTCTTTGTGCTTTATGAAGAGTAAGCTTACCGTGAGCTCACATCTTGATTTTTACATTATCCCGAGTCCCCTTTCCCCTATCTCCACCTGTTCTAAGCCACAGTGCCAGCATCAGCCCTCAGAGATGCATCAGTACTTCTGCCTGGTCAATCTGCAACCTTACGCATAGAGCTGCAGTACAGAGCAGGAAGGACACAAACACTCCAAAACGAATGCTTGTGGCCAGCTCTGTTGGTACAGCAGCACCTTAAAGGCTTCTTGCACACACCTGAAGCATTGTGTCTGCAGGAAGAGGGGTTTGCTTTTTCCACAGCTAAATTCTCATCATTTGTGAACCTGCAAATGTCACCTAACTGTTACACATTCAGAGTCGCAAGAGAAATTGCACTGCACATCACTCTGGGTCAGCTCGGGAACAGGCAAATAGGGAAATGCTATTTTGCTTAGTGACCAGAATCCATTGCTTTACATACGTGGGATTCTGTTGTAGCCAAGACCACAGTAGGACTACATACCCCCTGTGCTTAACCTGTGAAAGACAATACAGACTGCAGCATGACACAGGACAAAAGAGCGTTGAACCTGCGAATCTCACAGGAGGCATCGGCCTTCGTTGCACACAGTTTTGCCACACCTTTACTGATTACACTCTGGTATCCAAGTGCTTACCGAATGGCACCGTGTCCAGCATACGCTGTGCAACTCCGCTATCTGAAGGGTGGCAGTGAGGTGGGCAGGAACACGGCAAACGGATTCCCAGACCAGCCAAGCGCAGCGGCCCTCCCACCCTGCCCCACAGCAGCAGGTGCTGTGTGCACCTCTCCCTGCAGAACACGGCGTGTTCAGAGCGAGTACCGCTACAGAGAGGCAGCATCTGTGTGGGGGCTTCAGAAACTGTTAAGGGCCAGAACGGGTGGGAGCGAAGAGGTAAGAATAAGCACTCTCCCGCTGGGGTTTAAGAGGAACCTGCTAGGTTACAAGGAGCAGTGCAGTACCTGAGAGGAAGCTGAGCCAGAAGGAGACCAGCCTCTCGCTGCAGGACTTGGGCTAGGAAGGGCTTGGGAAGCGCAGGGAAGTGACAGGACAGCACAGCTGCAGCAGCAGTCGCTCGGAGAAGCCAAAAACTCCAGGGGTTGGTAGCAGCTGGCTCTACCCTTCCCCAGGGATTCTCTGTTCCAGTTCCTCGAGTACGAGCACCCCGTTCTTCAGCACCTGCACTTAAGTTCTTACGTTTGCAGAATTTAATATTATTTGTGTTGTTGTTTTTTTTTTTTTTTTTAAAAATACCCCTGTACTTTAATCAGGAAAAACCAGTCCCCGCCCCAATTCTACTAAAAACGTGATTGTCCGTAGCTGGAGGCTTATTGAATGACCTCACCCCGTCACCATTACTCAAATGTCCAATTACACAACAGCAGGCAGCTCAACCTTTAGGTAACACAACTACAACAATTGGATTGCGCTCGCTTCTCTCTCTCCCTCCTCCTCCTCAAAAGAGCTCTGTTACTTTTTCCTAAGCGCCAGCGCTACTCCGACTGCCACAGCCAATATGGCTACCGCAGCAGCCCCACCGTACAGCAATATCGATTTCCCTTCTGGCAATAAGATAGGCTTCTCCTCTGCAGTGGAGGATTTCTCTTCTATTTCTTCCAAAGGGCCCTCTTTCCCCACTTTTTTTTCCCCTGGAAGCAGTATTTTCTCAGGTTCTGGTGCAGCCTTTTCTTCCGATGGGGTTAACTTTGGGACAGGTTTACTTAACACGGGGATTTCAGGTTCAACAAGCTCTTCGGCCACTTTTCCCTTCTCCTGTTTTGTACGACGTGCAGAGGGATGTGCTTTTTCTACGGCAACAATTTCAGCTTGAGGTTTTACTTCCTGTAAAGAAGCAGAGGTTTCTGGAAACGCTGCCTGCACGGTCTCTGCAGCGACCGCTGACACCACTGCTTCCTCAATCCCCTCTGGTATCTCTTCCTTCTCCACATGAACGATGTCGGAGTTGGAAGAGTTGTTCTCGCTCCTTTCTTCAGCCCCGCCGTTGCTATCCAGGCTCTTGACTTCTTCAGGATCCATGGCCACTTGCTGCCAGGACTCCGGCCCCAGGGAGACAGGCAGGCTCTCTGTGTGCCAGCTCTGGCTTGCTGACAGGGAGACGGGCAGGCTCTCCGACTGCCACGACGTGGTCACCGTCGGGGACTCTGGGGGGCTCACCTGGCCTGAGTTGTCACTGGTCAGGATGTAGATATCATTACTGTCCTCTGCGATGAGGCCGGGGTACTCCTCCTCTTCAGATTCCAAACTAAAGACCGTCCCCTATGAATGAAAAGGACACAACGTGTGAGAATGGCTTCAGAATTACATGCCCTGTATGGGAAGGAAGAGGATGCCTGGAAATCTAACGAAGCCGCCAGCAAAATGAGAGGGCCTCTGCAGGAGCAGGATTCGTCTAACCTACATTTTGGAAGAGACTACAGAACCCAGCCAATGCAACTGGAACACCCAGGGAACAGAACGACTAGCCACGGGTGGGCTGCTGAGTTTGTCTCAAGGTAAAAATTACAAGTGGAAAAATATATTATGTGCAGAACAACCTAAAATAGGTGTGATAACACAAACACAAAATCAGTAGAGTAGCTAGGGGCTGAGAGGGACCCCAGTTTGTCTGTGAAGCCAGAAGCAAAGATTTGATTACCCCTTGTAACAAAACCAGTTTGAACTTTTTGCCAGTTCCTACAGTACCGCAGCCCTGACAGTACAAATTCTTTTCACAATTATCAAGGTCCCATCATAACATGAAGCACTCCACAATCAATAGGTGTCCCAAAGCACTCCAGGCAGCTGTCCCCCTCTTTTAAACCCTTTCCGACACCTATGAATTTAGGTGTTGGTTCTGCTCGTCCTTCACCTATGGCACCGAGACACCTCTTTGGTTATCCCATAATTTTTGTGTGGATCCAAGCAGTGATCTGACGAGGAACAGATCCAAATTAAAAATAAACATACTGTTTATCCTGGTGAGTTGTTTTTAAACCCGATCAGTTTCCAGTTAGGTCTGCCAAGACACTCCAGTGTGCGACTGAGGGTAGACGGAGACCAGCAGCTGCTCTTGCTCACACTGATGCCAAAAAATGCTCTATCTACCCCAGTGCCCTGCTTCCAGAGTAGAAGAAAAATGCATTTCAGCCTTGGTAACTCCCAGTCATCACTTAATTCCTAGCAAGGAATTCAGTGCCTACAAGTGAATGATTTCTAACCTTCAGTGGGCATATCAGCAGAGCTGATAGCAGCGAGGCCAGAAGCAAAGCACTCTTTCCCTGAGAAGCGTGAGGGGCCGGGCTCTGCCTGCACAGAGCCTCTGGAAGGGGGAAGGATCTCCACACCAACAGAACAAAACAGAACTAAACAGAGCATGCAGACACAGGAGAGAAAGAGCAAACACTGTTCATCACTTGTACCAACTGAAGTAAGAGCAAATGAAGCAGGAATGGACCTCTGGCTAAAGCACTAAAGGGGGACTTGAGAGATCTAGGGAGCTCACGGGCAGTAGCATTTTAATCTCTCATGGCGTGAATTATCACCATATCAATAAACCTTGTCAAAAGGGGTCAGCAGACCTCAGAGTGAGCATAGGAGTGAGGTTTCTCTATTCATTTCCCAGCAACACCCTGCCATTTTACCAAATTCAATGGTCTCATTTCCAGACCCTTCAGTACAAAAGTGCCATCCTGTACTGCAGCCTGCACTGGGAACATAAAGACTTCACAATGTATCTTGGCAGGGGCAGGATCTGAATCTCATCTTCTCGGCCCACGAACTTTTGGAAGATAATAACGCACTAAAAGAAGAAATTGGCAGAACACTAAAGGAACTTATCTTCATAAATTCCTTTAAATTGCTTGGGTACGTATATGGATCACCTGGATCAGTGACAGGCTCAGAAACTCTACAAAGAAATGATACACATAAATCTTCAGGAGGAAGGCTGAAAGTGATCAGGTCCTTCACTAAGCAGTTAAAAGACGGGCACAAAGTCTTGATTCAGAAGGATATATAAAGTAATAAAGCATTACATTTATAAAGTGGTTGTACACCCCACATACACCAACAAATCCAAAGCAAGTTCTCTTCTATCAGCAGTGACTGAAAACTCAAGACTTCAGTACCCTCTCAAAAGTTGTGCTTCACTATGAAACTCATTTATTTTTTTTTTTTCCAAATGCGCTGCACACCATTAAACCAAAACAGAGCTCTGTCACTGAGGAAGAAGCAAGCAGCACTGTAGTGTAAGGGCAATGAAAGAGAAGACCCAAGAAGTAGAAGTAAATACAGAAGCTTCCAGATGTACAGGGCCTGAATGCTGCAGGTGAGAGCCGCAATGAGGTCGTTCTTCATGGGGCACCCACAAATGGTTTGGTAAAGATAAAACAAACAAATGGCACAAAGTACCATCACAGCAACCACGCGGACCTGCAGCTCCCCCAGAATACCTTAGCTCAGTGCAATATGACTGCTGGAAGCAATACTGACATGTAAGGATGAGGCATTAGTTACTCCCGAGTTGGGGCAGCTTTTAAATGTGATGTGGTTTGCTCAAGCACTTTCAACTGGAGAGATACCGCTCACAAAACACAGGTAAAATCTGTGTATGTAACATGGAGTAACATGATAAACTGCTTTGGAAAGAGTAAGGGAATGAAGAAAGGACAGCATAGGGGGAATACGGGCAGTGAAGCCTTCATTAATTCATGTGCAAACCACACACCCACCTTGCCTTCATCAGAATGGATAGGCCTAAGAGGCTCATGCTTTACTGAAAAGGAAGTGATCAGTGACTGCCTCCCTGTAAATCAGAGCCTTATGAAGCCCAGGCGAGCCCTTTCTGCAGCAAGTCGTCACAGACAATTTCACTTTCATGTCAGTGCCTCCGGGACAGAACTCTCTAAGCCTGAAGAAACTGATTGCCCAACAGTGAAAACCAGGTGGAAAGCCAACATATTGAGCGTCAACACGTAATTCCACTAGTTCATTAAAAGTTTATGAAGTTTCAATTGAGAAGTCCAACAGTCCAACATTCTTTAGGATAGATGATTAACATTTCTTGAGCTGAATTAAGAGTTAATTCAGCAAATTAAGAGGATAAAGCCAGGATTTACTGCTGATTTGGTTGGGGTTTGAATTTTTTTTGTGTGTGTTGTGTTTTTCTTTTAAAGCAGCTGCAATAAAAACTGAATGACATTTAGGACAGTTCTCTTGATTCATCTGCAGATGTGACCCAGAAGCAAAGCTCCCACAAACAGATTAATTCAGGACAGGATGGAACATTTGAAAGGATTTTTAATAACTTTGGGCCTTATATAAGCCACACTGTTTCGATTTAATGGTAAATAAAGTACGTATGTCTTTCTTTATCCGCTTCATCTATTGTAAATGAATGGGATCATCTACTGCTCCAGATCAGAAAAATCCCAGTTCTGCTTTTTTAAATGAGGGATGGGACACTTGTGAACTCAGAGTGCTTTTCCTCCAGCATTCTTACACAGAAGCCAGAGGACGTCCTTCACTGCACCACACTGCACCACCACTCCCGATTCCAACTACTGCCACTTGAGGGAAGAGTTGGCACAAGTCATGGTAAGGGGAAGGAGAACCAGATAGTTCTCCTCTTAGCTTGAACATAAGCAGGATGGTCCACAGTACATGTGGCAGCCTTGAGAAGAGAAACTTAGTTCTGCTGAGGTACTTTTTGCAGACATAAATTGGAGCTCCAGAAGCCAATCACTGTATTTGATCTATGGAGATCTATGCAAGCATCAGTAATCTGAACTTTGCTGAAAATCAGCAGTGGATCCAGAACACTACCAACCTTTAACATATAGTCAGAAATTCCTACTTAAAATCATATCTCGGTTTCAATTATAATTTCAAGACAGCAAACAGAAAAATAAAAAGATTCAAGACCTAGAAACCGATGCTCATGACAACAACAATACTGTTTTTCATAGTCTTCTAATTAGTCTGTTATTAATTTCATATAGACAAGCTGACTTACTAAGGTAGTTATTTCTGTCATACAACAAAAACTTCAACCATGCATAAGAAAAGAAGATCTTATTTACCAGAATAACAATGTAAATCTCATTTATGTGAAGCTGTTTCTGGTGGAAATATGTATTCAAATTAAATTCTGATTGTCTCAAAGATAAAAACAACTTTTTTTTTTCCCCCCTAGAAAAACAGTGTTATGTCTGTAAAGGAGGTGCTGTTAAATAATGGAAAGAGATATCCATTAATGCACCTAACGGAGCACTTACTGCACCTTAGAGAAGACTTCAAAAGCCCAGCCTTGTAAGTCCACAAGAGCAAATGCATCTAAAATGACTGTTTCTAATTGCTGCAGAACCTGTGACTAGAAATTACTAGTTGTGAGGAAATTAGGTGTTTAAGAACTGGAAACCAGACAGACAAAATTAAGTCCCCTAGATTATAACCAACTTGACCAGTATTACACCATTTCCTTCACAT
Organism: Tragopan temminckii; assembly: GCA_028571105.1. Lineage (NCBI taxonomy): Eukaryota > Metazoa > Chordata > Aves > Galliformes > Phasianidae > Tragopan > Tragopan temminckii. Next base: position 5,825 of record JAOWBP010050903.1, on the reverse strand, counting down.
CACCTCCCCATAACTTTAAACATAGAGATTTTACTTGTGTTTTAATGTTCTGAAAAGCTTGACTGGTCTACAGTTTCAACAGCTGACTGTTTGCACAAGGAATGGTTTGGGTAGGCAAATCATTTGAAATTAAGCCTCAAAAACAAAGAAAAAGACCCGGAAAAGCTGTAGAGCCAAGCAAGCCAGCAATACACCCCAAATCTTGATTTTGTCCAAAACAGGAAAAATTTTGTGCATACGGGTCAGAGAGGAGTGCCACCTTGTGGGGGAAAAAAAAGAAATCTATTCTGCCACTATGCTGCCTGACTTTTTCCTGTTTTCTCTACAACTAGATGGACTGAGAGCAGCCCTGCAGAAAAGGACTTGGTTGTTCTGGTGGATGAAAAGCTGGACATGAGGCAGCAGTGTGCACTCACAGTCTGGAAGGCCAACTGTGTTCTGGGCTGCATCAACAGAGAGGTGGCAGCAGGGACAGGGAGGGGATTGTCCCCCTCAGCTCTGCCCTGTGAGGCCCCACCTGCAATACTGCATCCAGGGGCCTCCAGCACAAAAAAGACGTGGAGCTCTTGGAGCAGGTCCAGAGAAGGGCATGAAGATGATCAGAGGGCTGGAGCACCTCTTCTAAGAGTAAAGGCTGAGAGAGCTGGGCTTGTTCAGCCAGGAGAAGGCTCCAGAGAGATCTCATTGTGGCCACCCAGTATTTGAGGGGTGCTTATAAGAAATATGGAAAGACCTTTCACAAGGGCTTGCAGTGATAAGACAAGGGGCAACTGTTTTAAACTAAAAGTCAATAGATTTAGATTGGATAAAAGGAAGAAATTCTTCACACTGATGGCAGTGAAGCCCTGGCACAGCTGCCCAGAGAAGCTGTGGGTGTCCCATCTCTGGAGGCATTCAAGGCCAGGCTGAGCTGCTGGATGGCAGCCCTGCCCATGGCAGGGGGTTGGGACTGGGTGATCTTTCAAGTCCTGTCCAACCCAAGCCATTCTGAGATTCTACGTAAATCCCCAAGAAAACCCCTTGCAGTACAGGAAAAAATGCTGTCAGAAAGTGGAATGTTCCAGAACAGCAATATTTACTGTGATAGAAATAATTCAAAATATTCAACATAGCTAGGAAGTTCCTCATGCTGGAGTATTCACTTTCGCTTATAACATAATTTATTAAAGAGAAACGAGATGAGGCTCAGGCATTTTTTTTCACACATCGGTGTCACAGCAGCAATATAAGTAATAGGAAACCATCAGCTGCATTTGTGCTTAAAATCTAGTGTCTGAAAAACAGGAGGCAATGAATTATGAACTTGCCCACATCCTGGAATCCCAAGAGAGCTCCCTCTGATGAAACAAGCAAATTTCCCATAGTAACAAGTTTCACCAGAGCTGAGAGTATGAGCTCACAAACCTCATGTCTAAAATGGTTCAAAAATAATAGTAGCATTCAAAGCCCCCGAGACGTTCATTCACTGTAGCATTCATCTTCATGAAACTCAAGATAGGTGGAGACAAGAAAAACAGAGCAGAATCCACAAACAGAACTTTATCAGACTTAAAACTTTCAATTAAAAGAGTGGGGGGCGAGGGGAAAGAAGAGAATCAATCGTTCATCTGAAACAAATAAAACCACACTGATATTATAGACACTACTTTCATCCCCTTCAAGAACTGTTTTGGCTAGAATAGCCTGCAGAAATGATCCTATTACTTTTCCCTGCCCTCCAGCATAACCTCTACTACCTGCAGAGTGCCAATTCCAAAGCAACAGCTTATAAGGTTTTAGTCTTAGCTGTGTACGCTGAAGTAAAATCAGTAATTTAGAGACAACTCCTTTAGACAGACTGATTTGAAGCTGTTGAAAGGAAAAAAGAAAAGGAGACCTAGTTGCTCAGTCATTCACCATTTAAGTTCCTTCTCTTTCAGCCACGGTGCCTAAAAAAATCTGTTCCTGTACTAAAGAAGTTACACATAAACAAAAGTGTATATTTCATTGCCATTTTCCAAGACACAAATAAACTATAATTATTTTGAAAGGAAAACTCCTATATAAAACTTCTCTAATTAGACTGCCCTTTCTTGCATCTCTACCGTATTACATTTTCTTCTCTTTCCTCCAGTGTAGCAGGTCTGTCTGTTTTTGCATTGTCATTCTCAAGGCAGACACCTGGACTGCTGCTCCAGTTGCACAAGCTGCCTGCCTCCTTTCCCCAGGATGACAAGTGTCTCTTTACCCTTGTCCAGACAATTAACAGACTCCAGCACACAGATTATTTGATCAACAGCAGCGAAGAAAATGTCAAGAACAGCAGAAAATCCCAAACCAAAACAGAGGAGAGAAAGAACGGCCCTTCTAAAGCTTAGAAACTATTAACACTATGCATACTTCAAAGAAATTTATCATCTTCAACACATGCAACGACTAGTCAAACTCAAATTCAGATCTGAACATCCTGAGACATGAACACTGGGAGGGCAGAGACAATTTCAGCTATGGTCAAAAACACAAATACCAGCCTCCCATCGAGAGAAGAAAGGTTACCAGCTGAGCCTGACCGTGCACTTATTTCACGTCTTTCAAACAACTGAAAAGGAGGTAGGCTTGTAACAGGAGAGTGAACATGAAAAAAGCACCTAGCTTCCAAGTAATCTTATGCTTTTTCCTCTTTATATACATCCTCAGATATATGAAATCTAGCCACTAAAAATCATAATATACAGAGCTTAAGAAGAAATAAATTATCTGGGAGGAGGGATGGGAAAGGAAGAGGAAAAAGCCTTACCAGCTGACTGGTCTTACTGTGCACTTTTGCAGGAGACCAAGAATTGCTTCTGATGCAGCAGCATTCAGTTCTGGAGAAGTCAGACAGAGGAAAAAGGGAGGGGAAGTAAGAGGAGGGAAAGGGAGGGGATAGGAGGAGATGGGAGGGGAGAATGTGTACACTGCACGTCAGTTTGTTGAGGTCTCTGGAAACAGAAGAATGAAATCACTGCCAAATCAAGCTGGGAATTGGTTTGTGGTTGTTCAAAATGATAAGGAAACTGGATTCGAGGATTCATTTGGGATCAAAACAGCATCAGAAGAAAGAAATGTGTATCCTCACACATAGTTATTCAGTGCACTTGAAATGCCAAACATGCTTTTGCTCCAAAGAGAGATCGTACATAAAGTCAAGCAGAATAAATGCTGGTGCTGCAGCAAAACCTTTCACTGCAGTTTGTGTAAGACAGAGAATGTCCAGAAGAAAGCAAGATGACATTGCTTTCCTACGGCCTTCTAAACACAGCTTGCAGCTACCCGCAAATCTGTGAGATTGTAACCCAGATGGAGTAGTCATTTCAGCTCTTCATTCATTGACATCTATGTGACAGCTGCATCCAAACACAATAAGCAGCACTCTGAAGACAGGCAGCCCTTTACACAACACAACAGCCAGAATCATAATATCAAAATATCATACGCACTTCGGAGTGAAAATATGCCAGGCATTCTACTAAGCAATCATTACAACCCAGTCCCACTCCTCCCTAAAATTAAGAATTAAAGGAATAAAAATTTTAGTGCCTGAAGGAAGAATGGGAGGGGAACACTCACTGCTCAACACGTCTCATCACTACATCTCTACATGACAGAGAAAAAAAAAATCCAAAAGATACTTCTCACCTTAGAGGCTTTACAGCTAGCATCTCAAATTTCCCATTTCTCACAAGCCATGTTGATTTATTGAAATCTATTTCCCAACTATCAATTTTTTCAACCTTTATTCCCTTGAGCTAGCAATTTTGCTTCTCATAACTGTTGTCCATCATCCTTGGTCAGATGCTTTCCTGGATGTACAAGGCTCCTGAGCCCACAAAATAGCTTGAAACCCTGCATGCAGGCAGAATCTCAGGAGCTCTTCAAGCGCTACAGCAGCAGCACAGTGTTATACAGCAAATGGATGATGCAACTCCATAATGTTCTGACTCTGCAGAACAGCAGCTTGGAAAGAAGACAGGCTCAGCTAGCCCCTGCTCTTCCCACTGATTACTTTTCTTCTGTCAAAGGTAGCCTTCACTCAAAAAACTGAGGAGGATCCCAAATTACACGGTGCCAAGGGATGCAAGAGATCCTGATAAGACTACAGATGTTTTTCAGTCCACCGTTGAAAAACAGGCTCCCGTAAAGCTCTCCTTTGCTCCACATCTACAAAACACTAGGTAGGCTGTTCTGGTATCTTTTCGGTTTTAAGCAAAATACTTGTCACATGTAAGAAGAACATGTTTGAAGTAATGGAAAACCCAAATCTCTTACTGTCATAACACCATAATTCACCGGAGACTCCTAGGTTTATATACTGCCCTTATGGCACTAGCAAAGTATTACTGACAGCTTCATCTGGCACACAGTGCTCCTGTGGCAGATGCCTCTCTTATGAATTCAAAACACTTGCGTAACAGCTAACAGCCTGCCGTGCAGCTCTCCCCCAACCCTGCTCAAAAACATGCATCTTCCACTCCCTGCCCTTCGCACGGACGTTCCCAGAATACAATCCCACAGATTCAGAACAAACTGAGAAGCATGTCACCCTATAGAAATGAATGCTCTCCTTACAGGAAACAGAAGACAGTAAAACCATACATTCCCTTTCTCCAAGTAAAACTGCAAACAAGGTGGGCCTGAAGCCCCATACCCACAGCAACTCACAAAGGGTTAGCGTGGCTACATTAATTCAGTTGGAAAGGATTTTCATCACCTTGCCTCTTTCCTCGCCTCTTCTGCTGTTTCAAAAATAGCCCTGGCTTGTTTGCTGCACCGCTTATGTCAGTCTGATTTTATGCCTGAGTGGATGTATACAGACAAGTTTGTAGCCCATTAAACGCGGACTACCCAGATCTGTACATACATGCACAGTCACACAAACACAAAGCACATCCCCCTCCCTCGGAGGCCATGCTGGAAAGCTGCTGTGTTCAGAGGCTTTGTGCTGTATTAAGTATGTTTGTAGCAGGCCTCACACAGGGGCTAGAAAACAGATCACCGCCTTCCTGAGGTAAAAACAAAACAAAACAAAACAAAACCACAAAGACAAAATAACACTAATACCCACTCTTCTTAAAGTTGATGTCTTAGTTTCAGCAGAGATGGAACTGTTTTCTTTAGAGTATCTGGTATGATGCTATATTTTGGTTCTAGGAAGAAAAACAATGTTGATAACACACCGTTGTTTACAGTTGCTGCTAAGCAGTGCTGTAGAGAGCCAAGGCTGTTCTCAGCAAAGGACCCAAGTTGTTCAGAGGGGACAGAATTAGGACAGCTGACTGAAACTGGCCAAAGGGATATTCCATACCATCTGACATCACGCAGAAGCAGTTTTGAAGGGAGTGGGGGTTCATCTCTCTCTCTCTCTCTCTCTCTCTCCTGCTGCTGAGTGGGGCTAGCTGGACATCAGTCAGGGGGTGATGAGCAATTGCTTGCGCAATGCTTGTTATATACATTCATACATGTGTATATATACATACACATACACACACATATATATTGTCATAAATGTTATCATTTTCCTTTACTCTATCCTAGTAAATAGTTTTTATCTCAACCCACGAGTTCTACCTTTTTTTCTCTGATCCTCTCCCCCACCCCACTGGAAAGGGGAAGGAGTAAGCAAAAGACTGCGTGGTGCTCAGCCACTTGCCAGCTTAAACCACAACAGTCAAAAGTAAGTGCCTTCCCCGTGAGAAAAAAAACTCTGAAATGGAAATGCATTTATCAGTGACTCAAGGTCATTTGGATGCATGCTGTTCAGTTTTTCTGTCCATTAAAGATAAACACTCCACCCCCCCCCCCCCCCC
>JAOWBP010050902.1:0-17379 GCA_028571105.1 Tragopan temminckii | reverse complement strand
GCACAGTAAGCTTTCTGTCTCCTACACAGATAATCCTGGCTAACAATCATTTTGTAGCTGGCTTAGTGTTCCCCATACATAGCCACTGAGCTCTCTTACAGCCTGCCTTCCAGATGGCTGCAGGGAAGCCATACAAGATAAGACCAAAACCAAAGGCTGCTCATTTGTGAGCCAAAAAGCTTGTTTCAACAGCTAAGACCAACCAAGATGCAAGCTTCTAAAATCTCATCATTCTGGATACACATTCATTAACTGCCCCTTCAGTAAAGCACTTACTACTGCCACGTACTGTCAGGGATGCTGACCCCTGCCCTTCCCAGAGGTAAACTGACTATGACAAAGCCTTCTAGCTTCCAGCAGGCAAATTTGGATCCCTAAGAAGTGTCTTTGGGAATCTTCAAGTGAGGGGAATCAGTGGTTGAAGCAAGCAAAGAAATGTAGGGAATCTCTTTGAGCTAGGAGGGTCTGGGTGCAGTCCCCTCCCAGAGATTCCCAATATCAGTTTACTGTCCATTTCTAGTACCTGGAGCAGCTCACACAACCACCTCTCCCTCCTAAAGATCATCTAGGACCCCACCTGAAAGAAATCTACTACTACAAGTGCTTCACAGAGGGACAGCTCAGTGCTGTTTGCAGGGCTAACTGAGCGCAGGAAAGAAGCATTTCCAGGTTCCTCTTATGACCATGTTCAAGCAAGATGATACCAGCTGAACCTGCTCCTTGCCTGGCTCCTGGAAGAAGGGCGACTTATAGCTCAGGTCATGAAGAAATGTCTGAGCTCATGTCTGTGTGCACTGTCCAGGTAGCTCAGCTGGCCCAGTGACTCTGCTTCCATGTTTGAGGTGACAGCTTGAGGAGAGCAAAACAGCACTGGCTTTTCTTTGTGTCTGTCCCAGCCGGAAGTGCTCCACAGGCATGAGACAAAAGAATCACAAGATCTGAGCCTGACAGTCCTGAATTCAGACCCTCATAACAAACTGCTACCTTAGCACAGGAGTAACCAGCTCCACCCAGGACTTCCCCACCTGTGCTGCACCACCTCCTCGCTCACCTTAAACTCATCCATGATTTTGCGGATGGCTTTGCCACGTGCACCGATGATGCGTGCGTGAACACGATGGTCCAGAGTTACATCCTCAGACACCATCTGCTCCAGCTCACCAACAATCTTCATGATGGCATCCCGGGCAGCCTCAGCATTCTTCTCATAGCCAGTGATGGTGATCTGGTCCTGTGCCTGCGATATAGGGAAATGTGTGAATAACCAAGCAGATCTCCAGGATGCTTCCTTTTACCCTCCACTTTATGCAATAGTAACAGAGAAAAATCAGAGCCCTAGAGAAGATGCTGTACTTCCTATGCTCACAGACAACCAGCAGTGCTCTCTGTGCATCCTCTGCTCTCTCACCTGGCTTTCGTCATCTTTGTCAGGGAACTGGATGTTGACCTCATGCTCTGTGCGTATCTGGGTGATCACTGCTCCCTTCCGCCCAATGATTTTGGGGTGGTACCTGGGATCAACGGTGACTGTCAGCTTGAAGCTTCGCAAGGCCTGGAACAAGAGAAGCAAAGTGAGGCACAACAGCAGAGAATGCACCAAGGCTAGTTCAGTGATATCCATTCAAGTCCCAGCATTTTCTTCTGAGATGCATGGGACAGATTCTACGTGGTCCTACCCAAGTGTAAATGGCTACAGAAGACCAAAGACATTCACCTGCTGGGGCCTTGTGCTTTCGCCACATTTAGCAGGCATCTACATGTAACAAACTGTCACCCAACTCGTCCCTCATCTACTTATTCAGAGTTGGGATAGGAGTTTGCTACAAAGTACAGACTCACTGCTCACAGCAAGGGGTTGTGTCCTTCAGTGTCTCAATGAGACGTGAGGGCAAGAGTCCTGGGCAGTGATTCTCCTGTCAGTTAATATTACATTCGGATAAGCCACTCTGAGTTCCCCAGACTTACAGAGAAGCTAGTGGTGCTATTAAATGGACAGAGGTTCCAAGAGGTTGTACAGCTTCTGAAGGAAACACCCAGAGGCTGGATGGAAGGAAGGCACAGCCTAGTGTTCAGCTAGAGGTTCCAGCTGAAGGTTCGGCTGGAAGGAAAGACAGGCACAGTCCTTACCCGATCCTCTTGTTCAGCCTGCAGCTCCTTCACTCTTTCCAGCAGCCCAGCCTTGGCACGGTCCAGGTTGGCAGCCAGCCCAGTGATGGTGATGATATCTGACTGCAGCTCAGGAGCAGGGACCTGGATGTTCACCTGAGCAACAAATGATTTGCATTTTGTACCACTGTTCACTTTACACTGGCTTCTCACTCATCTCTTCTGCCACCAAGCACAGCTCCCACTCAGCTTGAACCCTATTTCTTCAACCCCTACCAACATCAGATTGCTCTGCTGTAGGACTTCAGCCCCTAGTAGTTTCTGTGTCACCCTGGAGTGGCTAGGAAACAAATATATGCTCAACAGCGCTGTCTGCAGCCAACCTGTATCACACCTGAAAGCAAGAGGTCCACAGTCCCTGTGGGCTTTGAGGGAATTCTCCCAATCAGGCAGGCATAGCAGAGCCATGGCCAAGGAGGAAAAACTACTCTTGCACTGGTAAGGAATCCTGACAGGCCCCAACAAGTCATTCAGTACCCACAGCATCAACACCGGTCGTACAGCTTCATCGCAAAATCTACCAAGCCTCTCAGCCCAGGATTAAATCATGCAGGTCTCATTTCCTTACTACAGAGCTATGGTCAAGCCAACGCAGTCCTGAGTATGTCACAGCTAACTGCCAACACCACAAACATGGTCACCTGCAGATTTTCCAGGACAGAGAAGTTGGGAGGAAGAGCAACAACTCACTTCAAACTCGTCCATCATTTTACGGATCCCACTTCCTTTCTGGCCAATGATGTAACGGTGCAGATCGAAGGGAACTTCTACTTCAATGGTGACAGGAACCAGAGCCTGCAGAAGAGATCACACTTTACCCAGTTGAAAGACTTCTCCTTACTTTCTCCTTGCCATATATTTGTTCAAGAGACTATGCTGCTGTTGTCATGGTCAAGACAGAGCAGCTGCAAACGCTGAGATGATCTGTTGGGTGTTGAACATCGTTTCCAAGCAAGCCATCTTAAACCCCCTCAGGAGTCAGAGGCTTCATATCCTTGGCTTCCACCTACCAGAAACTTGGATAGCATCACTACAGGGTTCTCCCTGCGTGGCAAGGTCTGCTAAAGCTGGAATGATTCAGCCCCAATCAGACTGTTTCTCTTTCCAGCCCTGCTCCATAAAATAAGTATGTCACGCTCTTCTGGCAAGTAACTCGGGGCTGCCTACAGCTCCAGCAATTGCTAGGTCAGGCGCTGTGACTCAAGCCACCAGGCAAGATTATAGAGCAATTGGAGAGCTTCCCTTGAACAATACAGACCTTCTCCACAGCTAGTGCCAGTGACCATCTGGATTGCAATCCTGACTGAATGCCACCACTGAAGCTTGTGGTGAGCTTCTTATATCAGGACAGGACTATGTAGTATGGCTAATGGGCCCAGAAAGCCACATACCTGCAGTGCCTCCTTTGCTGCCTCACACTTCTCCCTGCGACCAGAGATGATGATGATATCACACTTCTTTGGAGAGCTGGGGTCTGCATCCTTCCCATCCTTGCCTTCCCCACCCTCCTCACCATTCTCCTGCAATGCTGGCTCTGCAACAGGAGCTGAAAACATGGAAAGTCTCATGTTAAAGGCACAAGAACTCCCTCTTTGCTCAGCATCTCCCCCTTCAGATCCTCAGGCTCAGCCCTGGTCTTTGCCAAAAAAGATCAGTCACTACAGCCTACTACAGTATTGGTTATTACCAACACAGGCAGCTTGCCGTGGTTTAGCCTGAACTGAGCAGAACAAGAACATCCAGTGAGATCATCTCCTCCTTTATGCACAGCACTGATATTGCCTTTGTCTGCACAGAGAAGACCTACAGCCGCACTACAGAATTGGAGGCCACGCTCCTATGTCAACAGAAGCAGTGAGTAAGGCCGGCAGTTTCTTCAGCAGCAGGGAATCTCACCTGCATGGCACTGGCTGTAAGTTACAGCAGCTTGGCTGGTGGTAGGCCAAACTATCCAACAAAAACAGGTAATGCAGGCTCCAGCTGTGCTTAATTCAGTACACCCAATAACAAGTGCATGAGGGCTCAGAGAAACCTCGGCAAGCCTGCAGAGCAAGGGAGCAGTGGGAGGTTCTGCTTTTGGCCAGGATAGGTACTTATGTCCCTGTGTTCGTTGGTGAGAACACGTTCAGAACACACGTTTACATTTTTACCCTCTAGAACTGGCCCCTGTTATCATGAGGACAAGGCTCATGCCAAGCCCACATTCAGGAACAGTGCACAGAACATGTGGAGGCACTTCTCCACAGATTTTCAGTAGAACTTCTCCACCGATTGAGTGGACTACACATCTGATCACCCCAACTGCCATGTGAACATGCATCCACGGGTATACCTGGGTTCTCCTCCCTGTCAGGGAATTTGATCTGGACACCATAATCCCGGGTGATCTGCTGGATCCGGGATCCTTTGGGGCCCATAATGGAGCGGTGGAACTTTTGTGGGATGGTGCATTCGATTGTCACTTGAGCTTCCTGTGAGAAAGCAGAGTTGCTCTATTGCGAGGCAGCCCCTTTCACACGTGCAAACAGGATGCTTGCACATGGTGAAATCCATAACGGACAAAGTGAGGTGTTGGGAAAGGTAACAGCTGTTGTCACTGAAAGAACTGAAAGTTTTCTTTTTTCTCTCTGAGAGGTTAGCATGGAATATTTTTACTGAAAGCTGCCTCCAGCCCATAATGCTAAAGGTTCCTGAAGGCTCTCTATGACCCTGAAGGGGAGAAAGCAGTAGGAGAAAGGAGAAAGATAATGAATGAAGGAAAGGAAGAGCACGGGTCTGACTTGGTTGTTTCCAAAAGCCAATGCTAACAAGACAGGAAAGTCCAGGGAGTGCCACTGCCCCAGACCAGGCACAGAGAGGTGCAAGAAGTCTCCAATGTTTTACTGTCTGTAAGTACACCAAGTAAAGCCTTCCCTACTTCCACTCCTAAAAACCATGAGGAAGGTTAAAGGAGAGAGACTACTTCACACAAAATGGCCACGTTGGAGCCAACAGCCATGCCCCAGGCTGGGATCTGAAGTCTGTAGCCCTTACTGACAGCAAAGCTTCAAATCCCAAATTTGCTGTGAGACTTGCTCACATAAATCAGGTTCAAGGAGGACACTGCTGAAACAACAAAGGAACAGCTTTCCTGAGACATACCAGGTCCTCAATGATCTCCTGGATGCGTTTCTTGGCTGCCTCCACACAGTCCTTGGCTCCCTTGAGGGTGACTTTGTCGCTCTGGGTGCCGGAGCGTGGGAAGCTGACCATCACCCCACCATATTCATCTGCAATCTCACGCAGGACCTGCCCTCTCCGGATGACGAAGTGGCGGTGGTGCTTGGGGTCAACCACCATGGAGTCTTCAACCACATTATCCTGCCAACAGATGACAGCCAGCCAGTCAGCCCTGCCCTTCCCTGGTCATAAGCACTCGACTGCTGCACTCAATAGCAAATACTTTACAATCTCACTCCAACAAGTCACATCAAGGAGGATCTTCCTAAGCTCTTGTAGTAGTCATGGTTTTAGGACTAACAGGTCCTCCATGCTAACTCATTGCATCTTGTCACACTGGCAGACAGAAAGAAGTAATAGTAGTTCTTACCAGGTTCTTGATGAGGGCCTCTAACTCCTTCTGTGCCTCTTTAACAGCTTCTTCAGTTCCCATGATAGTAATCAGCTCCTGATCTTTGTCCTCAGAGGTTGGGAAGATGATGCGGGCTCCAGTATTGTCACGCACTTTACGGATGTTGCCACCACCCTTACCAATAAGGAATTTGTGGTACTCTGGCTTTGCACGAAGGTCCACAGTGTAACTCTTAGTTTGCTGAAAGAAGTCAGATCCCCACGGAACACATTAGTATTTAATAGACATCAGCATCCACAGCAAGCATGTAGATATTTAACTCCACACTCCACATACATACAAAATGTTGCAAGAGCAAGGCAGATGCAGCTTGCTGTCAAAATCAAAAAAGCATGACGTCTTAAAAAAAAAAAACTACATGAAAGACGTTCTCACTGCTGAGGAGCTCTCTCTACACTCAGCACAACTGGTGAGAACATGAGCACAACAGACTACCCTGGGAGCCTGACTCACACTCAACAGCAGAACCTTTTGCTGACTACCTGCTGCTGATCAGGCAGCAGACTACCAACCACTCAGGAGAACACGTTCATATGCTGGCATTGGAAAGGTGGTCGTTTCTTTTTTCTTGCAGTTAAAATGACCAGTTAGCTGGTCACAACTCAGAGCAATGTCTTGTAACCAAGGGCTCCCCAAACCCATTTACGTGCAGTGAAATGTAAGAGCTGAAACTGGAATTCAGAGATCAGGAGAAAATGGAAGGAGATATGCAGAGGCAGCCATTTCAGAGAAGTGTGGCTATCCAACAGCACTCAAACCTCCAGAGTAGGGAGCCTTTGAGTATATTCCCCCATGGGAGAGAAGCATTACAGCCAGTTTTTCCACCCATGAGAGAAGAACTCATTGTCAACAAGTTTACTTTTACTCTTCCTGACTGTACTCAAATCCCTCCAAAGAGGGTTATGCTGTCTGATGCAAAAGACTTCTCAGCAGACTACAGGGACCATTTGAACCCTGGAAAAGAAACAGCAGACCAAAACAATCTGCTCCTCTCCTTATGTCAGGGCTCACCTTCTCCTCTGCCAGGTGCAGCAGCTGCTTCTTGGCTTTCTCCACATCCTGGGCTGGGCCCCTGATGGTCACAGTGTCACTGCCAGAGCCCTCAGTGGGAAAGTGGATGTGGACTCCACCGCATTCCTCCATGATGGAGCGGATGAAGCGGCCTTTGGCGCCAATGAGGGAATTGTGCAGTTTGGAAGGAATAGAGACCTCCACCTCTGTGATGTTGGCCTAAGGACAGCATCAGGTTGTTAATCAAGCTGCAAAAATGCGTTTGTGCCTACCCTGCTTATTCTCCAACTCCCACATTGCTAAGGTCTTTACAGAGCTGTGTGTAAGAAACACCCGATCACAGAAGCTTGAGACTGGCTGCCTCTTACGTATAAGCAGCCACAGGCAGGCTTGCTGTATCATCCCACAGTGCATTCAATTTTGGAGAAATTACATCCTGAGAGCAACTACTATGAATGTAAATTCAGTCTCTAATGAGGAAACGGCAGACCTATGTCAGAGCCTCCATTTGGACACGTAACAGATGCTATCCAGTAGTGCAAGTGCACAAGCTTGCTCTCTGTAGATCTGCAAGCTACTGTGCCAAGTCAGTATTGGTAGAGTAGCCTCCCAGTAACAGTCTTTCATCTTAACTTAGCTCAGTTCCTTGCTTTGTTCAAGATGATGAGGGTTGTCCCTGCAGATGTTGAATATGTGGTATTTTCAGTCTGCTTGACCTCAGTTAATGCACAACCTTCCCTAGTTCACAAACCACACTTCAGGACAACACTGCTATTTGCATTCTGATAAGCTACCAAAATAGACATCTCTGAAAGAAGTGCCAGATACCACAGGCATACTCTTCTCTCCTGCTACTGGCAACTTCTGCTAAGAACTTAGGTTTTAGGGTCAAGAACAGACTGACAATCCTATTTGTTTCCTCTCTGCTATTCCACACTACAACAATTTCTTGTGTGTTAATGTATTCTACCATCATTTTCAAATCCCTCATCCACAAAAGGTCACTTACCAACTCCTTCTGGATGGCAAGAATTCTGTGGCGAGCAGCTTCACAGTTTGCTCTCTTGCCTGTGATAACAATTGTCTCTGAGTTGCTGTTCTCTGCTGGGAGATCGATTTTGGTGTTGCTTTCTTCACGAATCTGCAAAGAAAAGAAATGATTTCAGAAGTGTCCCATGTCAGAAGAAAGCCCCTGGAGATTACATTTCACATCACCAATGAGCAGGAAAGAGCAGTAAGTGGGATAGGGATTTAGTTGAAGGCAGTGACTATACTAAGCACCAGAGAAAGAGAAGTTATCTCACCTTCTTGATGTTGGCACCTCCTTTCCCTATGATGTTCTTGTGGAATTGTTTGAAGATGGGGACAGAAATAGAAAAGCTGTTTTCAACCTAAGGGAGAAAGGAAGGGAGAATTGAAGACTACACCATTGTGGCAATTCCCATCCTAGGAACCTGATAAACATGAGCTTTGGCAATAGACTTGGACCCAAGGAAGTTCTCTGCACAAGACTGTCTGCCTCTAGCCAGAACTTTACGTCTTGAGTTCTGACATCTAGAGGTGTTTCAGTCCCAACTAAGGACAGCGACAGTACAGCTGTACTTTATTTCAGGGCTACCTAAGTGCGTAGGAGAGAAGAATGTGCCCATACCAGGTCTGCCACCATCTTTTGCATGTACTTGGTGCACTTCTCCACCTCATTTTTGGGACCTCTCAGTTGGACAATATCGCTCTTGTGCGCTGGGTCTGGGAAGTTGATGATAACCTGCAAGAAGCCGTCATTTAGAGTCATCTCAAGGAAGTGTAAGAACTGCTACGTCAGACACAAACAAAGCTTAGGGAGATCCTGTACACCCTCTCTCCCATTCAGAAAAGGGCAGCCATGTTAGCAGTCTCTGGTCAAGAAGAATTTTCTCATAGGCATTCAAAACAGAGCTACTATATTTACGATTTTAGCAACAAGACTGTTATACGTGTAGCAAGTGTCCCCCATAGATTCCTTATCTCCTGGAAAGCCTCACCTCTGGGAATTTCTCCCGAATTTCCCGGATCCGCTCACCCTTCTGCCCAATGATGGTCCGGTGGAATTTCTGCTCAATGATTAGGTCCTTGGTGCGTTCATTTTCCTGATGGCAATACACATTACATCTGAGTATTCAGCAGTAGAGCCCTATATTTTCTTTTACCCATTTGCTGCCTAACAGCTTACTTGTCAGCATTTTCCTTTTTTTCTCCTCTAGAGAGGATTCGCTCTAGGCTGACAAAGAACAAGTGTGCAAGTAAATAAAGAAGCACATTTGCAAACAGGAACTCACACTTGCCAGCAGATCCAAGCACTCCTTGGGCAAGGGGCACACATTTGCACCAGGAAAGGTTATGAGGGAACATAACAGCCCAAACCCTGCACCTCCCTGAGCATCATGTCCTGCTCACCATACGGGAAGCGAGTTCCAGCAGCTCTTTCTTGGCCTGTTGGACCCCCTGTGGATCTCCTTCAATTCTGATCAGGTTGCTCTTCTCATTGTCCGGGGGAATGCGTACAGACACCTTGTAGAGGTCCTTAATCCTGTTAACTTCAAGGCAAGGATGGTGGTGACAACCTGGTAGGCCAAGGCTGGCAACAAGGCATCCTGATTATCAGCACTTGGTCTGCTTAAGCAGTAAACCAGCCTCTGAAAAGGGGCAAGGGTCTCCTTACCCTGGAATTCAGCAAGAGCAGATCTGTGCCATGCAAGACCTACACAAGTAAATGCTGTGGCATTTTAGAGAGCAAAATGCTCATTTTCTAAAGCAGGGAATCTGTTTCCTCCCCAGACACCACACATTTACATCACATCACAAGATGGTCATTCATTTCTCTCTGCAAATTCTTTAATGAGGAGAAACTTAATGGCAGACACCCACACTCCCCTATCAGTTGCTAAAATGTAATTCACACAGAGTAACTTCAAAAAAAAAGTTAAATTTAGTTCTCCAAGACAGAACTTCCTCCATGACATGGCAAAGTCACCTCACAACCCTTTCATACACTAAAGCCATCCCGAGCACTTACTGCCTATTTATCTCCTCGCGCCAGTCAAGAAGAGCAGCTGAAGTGTGATGGAGACACCACACTAGATGAGCTACAGAACCCCTGATACTATCAACTACAGATGTAGAGTCTGAGTGTAGGAAGGATTAGAAAAGCACACCACTTACTGTTTGCTCCATTCTTGCCAATGAGGTGTCGATGGAATTTGTGGTCAACGTTGATTTCTGCATAATCCATCCGGTTGATCTACAACAAGTTGCAGAGGGCTATGTAGAACAGGCCAACCCTTCTCCCAACTCATGCCCTACATAACTGCCTGTTGCCAGTATTGCCAATGACTCTTCAGTGACCAGCTACAAGCACTCTCCCTGCTACTAAGCAGAACAGAAATACATCTCTGTTTTAAGTTGAGAGCACCATGCTTGTGAAACATCTGGAGGGACTTCTAATCTTCCCTAGTTACAACTGAACAATTCTTCCTTATCTGCAGCAAAACATTTAAGATCCAGTGCTGATTTTTCAGGAATGCTGCGGACAAGTTTTGTAACCATCTGTATGAGAACTGCCGAATCATGGCCTGAACCTCTGACTGACCACCTGAGGTGAGCAATGAGTCAGCCCTGGGAGCACAGGTGAAGACAATTCTCCTGTGCTACTGGAAGGGGTGGAGCCTGGCTCCAGCTCTCCTAGACCCCATTTAAGAGCTGACTGCCACTGGAGAAGGATCTCTTTTGGAGACTGCTCCTCTTGGAGTCTTCTCAGCAAGCCCAGGACAAGGGTAGGCTTTTCATCCATTCTTCTTTAGCGTGATAACCTGTTTAACCTAACTTTCTTGTATATTTCTTAATTGTAACATCTGTATATTCATTGATTATACACCATCTGACATACAACTTGCCTCCTGCAAGTTCTGTTAAGCATGGAAAAACATCATAAATGTGATACATAACTTATCATCTCTGTTCTGTTGCCCCTTCTTATGAACTGAAACTACTAACGCCAACTTACCAGATCCTTGACCATGACTTCAATCTGTTCCTGAGCCACATTCACATCTTCTGTAGGTCCTTCCAAAGTGATCTTATCCTCTCCTTCCGTGAATTCGATGTGAACCTTTAGACAAGGCAATGAATTCATTAAGAATTTTCCAAGATGTGAGACAGATCAATGTCCTTAGTCAGGCCTACATAATCTCTGCCACTAATAGATATTTTCCTTCCCACAAGGCACGCACATTATTCCTGAGCTTTCAGAAGACAGTAATGCACAATTTGGCCACTGGCCATCTAGAGCCTTTGGCTCTCATGCTGTTCTTATTGTTTGCAAGGGCTTTGGAGAAGTTGCTCACCTAACCTTTCTCTCAACGTGAACTCACAGTCAGAAAGCCTAGTTAAATTCAGCACTTATAGGTATGTTACCACATCAATTCTCCAACTAGTGCCACCTAAAGCTTCCTCTGAAGGAAGAACCAGAAGAATAACTTAGGATGAGTAGCATTAGCAGCAGTGAAAGAGAGGCTCCCTTTAATGTTATGACCTGTGCCTTTTCCTCCTTGGTTTCACTGACTCTAGAACACGCTTCTCTTTTACGAACAGCGATCTGGAATAAACCATATTCTATAGGAGGTGTTAAAACTAACCAGCTTGCCCATACCTTTGGCATTTGCTGAGTTATTTTGGCCAGGTTTTGTCCTTTCTTTCCAATAATGAAACGATGAAGCCAAGAGGGGGCAGAGACCGAGGAGACGGTAAAACTGTTGGCCTGAAAGACAGAAAATGTAAAAAGCTGTTTGATGGACAAACTGGAAGAAGTCTCCACAAAAATTCAGTTCCAATTTCTATGGTGTATCCTCAGTATTGAGTTCATCTAAGCAGCATTTCTAACAGCCCAACAAAGACTACTCCTCCTCCACTTGATCATGCTGCTTCTAGTTACATCCTAATGTGACTTTCTAACCCATCTGATCCAGCCCATCTCATCAGTACCTTTGCATAGACTTCAGTCAATGCTTGCCCAAGCTTTTCGGGCTCGCCTCGCAGTATCACCGTCTCCGAGCTACTGTCAGTGGGTGGGATCTCGACAGAGACTCCAGTTTTCTCCAAGATCTCCTGCAGGGAATTCCCCTTGGGGCCGATGACATACTTGTGCTGGGACTTCTTCACTTCCACCGCAATGGTAGTAGTCTTCTTTTTCTGTGGGGGAAGAGGCACTGGGGCATCAATTACAGGGGGGACAGAGAAGGACAAGAGTGGAAGGAAGAGGCAGCAGATGCAGTGAATTTCTGCACCAAGTAAAGAGCAAAGCAAAGCTGAGCATGTGTGTTCTGCAGTACCCCAGCACCTGCTGGGGCCCTGGCCATAGAAAGCCTTGTGCTCACAAACTCGGAGTCAAAGTACAAAACCAGCATTCTGTGGCAAGCTTCCTTGGAGGAGACCTCCTCCTTCCATGGAGGAGACCATGCACACACGGCCTTGCACAACAGGGCTCAACACTCAGCTGTCCTCAAGGCAGTGGTGTAACGCAATACCATGTAGGTTACTTGGCTATAAGCTGATTACCTATGTTGAAATCCAGACTGGTACAAATACAAAGCTAACCATGAGAAAAAGCTCCCCAACAACCCACAGCAAGGATACTCACAGTGACGCTGGCTGCGGAAAATAAACTGGAGTGAAATTCTCTCTTTGGAAACTTCTGTTTATGTAACCACCTTTTACTGTCAGCTGGCCACCATTGCGGACTTCACACTTCCCTCCTTAGTATCACCTGTGCAAACTAAGGGAGCCCTACATGGTCTGCTGAGTCCCATGACACAGAAAAACAAGACATCTGTCACCTCCCTGGCAACATCACCCTAAGTTTCACTCTGCTGAGTAAGGAAATGGTAAGATCAAGGGCTATGTACTGCAAGGACTGCGGAGTCAGAGCTGACACGAGGAGGACGTAAACAGAGAGAAGCGCAAGAAGAGAAGATGGACTATGAACAGGTTGGGAGGAAGATGGGGATCTTACAGGGACCATACCTTCTCCTCATAGATCTTCTTAACACGAGCAACAGCCTGGGCCAGCTGCTCCTTTTCTCCAGTGAAGACTATCTCCGTCTTGTTGACGCTGGGTGGAGGAATGTTGATGCGCGTTCCCGTGTCCTGCATGAGCTCACTCACCAGCTTGTTGTAAGGGCCAGCAATGAAGGGGTGATACACCTTCTCCACATCCAGCCGCTCCACAGCACGCTTATCCTGGAAGAACAAAACTCTGTGAGAACTGCCCTCTGTGACAGAATCTCTGCCAGACATGGGTACAAGTTCCCAGTGGTGCCCTACTTGACACTCTGGCCCACGTAAATCTCCATTCTCTTCTGTCTACAAATCCTACTGTTGCTACTCATGTTTTATGATATTCACCATTCTAACATCTTGTCTTGGCTAAGCTGACATCTGATTATGGCCCACTTCAAACATGAAACAAACTTATCTGAATTGAGAAATGGACAAAATGGAGATCAGGAAGTTGAAGAAGCTGGTGTAGGTGCTCATACAGTCTGCACAGTACGTGTCTCCATTCTCACTAACATACTAGCTACGAAGCATGGCCACAGTAGCTACTAACATCCAGTATTCAGCGGAAAAGCAAAATGGCAAGATCACAGTACTGCAGTACCTGCTCAGCAGAGATGAGCAGGATCTCATGCCGGGCTTTCTCAATCCCTTCTTTAGTGCCGGTGATCTTGATCTGGTTGCTGGGGTCATCCGGGCGGGGGATCTGGATTTTGGTTGCAGTTTTGAGCTCCAGGTCCTGCAGCTTCTCGCCATTCTTTCCAATGACAAAGCGGTGGTGCTCTTTGGGGATGGCAACTGTCGCTGAAGCCTGAAACACAGAAACCAAACAAGTGTAAGAACCTTTGCCTGCACTGGCAGACCCACAGAAGCAGACCTGGGGAAAGCAAGATAGATGCTGCTGAGCAGTACCACTAAAGAGGAAACACAATGCCTGCCTAAGTACTGATACTGTGCCACGGCAGTTAATCTACAGTGCCTATACACAAGGAGACTGAATCCCATCTTTTCCTCAAAACCTTTCCGTTTGTCCAGAAGCGGTACTCAGAATTTGCAAAGGCCTTTGGGCACAGATGAAGAGGTGCCTCTCTTTCAGCGTAACAAACAGATGCAGTACCAGACAGCAACTGAGATGATGGCTCAGGGATGGAGTTTATCTGAACTCTGACATCTGCTGCTAAGGCTGCAGAGAACAAGACACACAGGCTGACTCCTAGGAAACAGAAATTTAACACCAGAAACCTACTCCAGCAGACAGACAGTTATGAGATACTGCTACTCGCTGGTTTTCAGTGTAATACATACTGCTGCCAGGACTACCTGTAGAAGACCTCTTGGAAAAAGGGTCCTAAAAGCTTCCCTCAATCTACTTTTAAAGAGATGGTTTGTAACAGAGATTCCTGACTTCCTCCCTTCTCACTGAAGTTTTACTTGCCTGCTAGGTTGTGATTGCTACCATGCTCATGATTCCTGTGAATATTTAACTACTAACAGTAATTAGACACACAACATTCCAACTACATTGGAAAAAATGAAAAAAGATCATTTGATCTTCGACCCTGTGTTCTTATAATGAAGCCACCCAAGCCTAGGAGCAGTTGGGAATCCAGACACACCTTTGTCTGGGGCCAGAGCAGTAGGAGGTACATTTGGGGAGAGCGGGTCATGTATAAGTACAACCTGAACTAATTTTTCAGGTGCACATTATTTAGGGTTTGTCCCTTTCTCTTCCCTCTGGCAGGGTATGACACATGGGCTGAACAGCACGGAAGCAAACATAATATTAACTACTGTATTAACTGCCTTTGACATTGCACATGAATACAAAATCTGGCTGCAATACAGCCTAACAAGTACTACCATCCTGACTACGAACTCAAAAATCTGAAGGTGATGAATCAAAACCTACGGGACTGAAAGAAGCAATTGAAACAACGGAGCTGTGGCTCCTTACTAGTGCAGCTTTAATTACACCACCCAGAACCCTGACCTGTAGCGCTAAGCTTTTGGCAGGAGCTCTCATTCTCTCATCCCTTCATGAAGGACGTAGGTGGAACAGTCCCATTCTCATACACTAATAGTTTTGTGTGAAGGGTCTGCATCCACTCCAGGACCAGCACCTCAGCATAAAGTTGTTTGCAATCCAAGTGTTCAGAGATTGTAGACTCCACCCTTCGTGCAACACCATGGCCTGTAATTAACTCTGAACCCTATTCTAAGCATCACCTCCATTCCAAATCGCCAACAGTGTGCTTTGAAAATATACAGCAAAGCTGAATTAGTCATCTAATAACACCTCCTCAGCTTATAAGACAGGGGTCTCAACACATTTCTAAGTCTTGGGGAAGAGCAAGGATGAAGTAAGAAACAGTTAGATGCCCCTACCTGTGTCTGCAGCCGAGCGACAATCTCCTTTCGAGCCTTCATGACTGCTTCCAGCTTGCCAGAGACCATGATAGAAAGGCCCTGGTCCTTTGCGAGAGACAGCTCCAGGTGAGCTCCTGTCTTCTGCATGATGTCAAGGCAGATCTTGGCCTGCTCGCCTTCTCCAAACTGATTCATGTCCTTGTATTTTCTCTCTTCTAGTGGCACATGAAACACCTGCTCAGCCACAGGACAAATAAGAGAAAAGGCACAGCAAACAGTGAGTATGCTTTTGACTACCAGTGTCTCCCTCTGTCCCTGCCGTCTTGACTTTGCTGAAAAACTAAGTTCCCAGGTTTGGGTAACCCATGGGCACTTCCACTGTGGACACAGGCTGTGAGTAGTGACAGTGCAAGAGTGCTGCAGCAGCCAGGCTGTACAATACTGAGAGCCCTCCCAAAGCACGTCAGGCAGGCAGAAGCGCTAAGTTGACAGCAGGAGTACCTAAAAATTAGTGCTCACTGCTTGACTTCTGCCATCCCCCCTTCATGCCTTCTCTAGCTATTTCTGCAATAGGGACTGAAAGCATTCTCTGAACAGCTTTCCAACAGTTTTCCTCTCCTCCTAGAGTGGTCCAAGATCTCAGGTGCAATTGTCCTCATGCCCTGAGAGGCAAAGAGGCTGCCAATCTGACACACAAAGGATTTCATGCTCTGAGGAAAGCTTTGTTTCACCTGTTTTCTGGAAGAAAGAAAAAGGGGAGGAGATAGGGTGCCTGCTCCCACCAACCTGAGTGATGACAGAAGCCTTTATTGGTCGGATCTTGCTCCAGGGACCAGACGGTTCCTGGGCAGCTTCCAAACATGGTGCTTTCTCAGGGAGCGGAGGGAAGGCTTCCTTGTAGGTTGGAGGATCATTCTCTTCTTCAGAGTTTAAAGCTGTAACTGAAGTGAAGCAAACAGGATAAAGAGATGCTCTCCAGGCACAGATGCCCCTACTGATTGGCAGTGCAAGTACGTTTATACACTAACAAGGGAAAGTAAGTGACTTGTGCACTACTATTAATCCTATTACAGTTATGCTTGTGGGACAGCCAACTCTGCAGCACAACTGAACTCATACAGCAGACTGCAGTAGATGCCACAACCAACTCGCCTTGTCTAATGCAGAAAGGAAATGTGCAAGTGAATGGTGGCAGAAAAGAGCACACTGCTGCAAACTTTTTAAAGAGGAGCTTGATGAGGGTACAACAGGCTGAGCAGAAAGAATGTAAAGGAACAGAGAAAGGCTGCAGGTCAGAAGGGGCAAGACAAACACACACCCAAGGGAAAGGCAGGGAGAAGTGTTACAGTTAGGGCAGACTCCAGGGAAAGTCTGTATGAGGACATTATGCTCGACTCAGTTGTGTGCTGCACTGTGCCAGGTGGGCCAGCTGGCAGCTGGAGGATGGGTGCAGAAACGCACCAGTGAGCCAGCCTGTTACACTTACTTTACCCAGCACCTGGCTGAGCAAAGGAAGGAAATGACTGAGTCCAGCACACTGATCCAACGAGGCCCCACTGCAGCCCAGTGCCCCAGTCTTGCATGTATCCTGTCTCACAGTCAACAGAATTGCCAGTCAAAGCTGCACGAAGATCTGAGGCTTGTTTCCTCCAGGCTCTGCATGGTGCTGCCATTAGTGGATAGCTAGAGTGCGTGGTGAGCCACCCATACAGGAATGGAGAAGGCAACTTTTGCACACTTGCGGGGAATCAGATGCCTGAAGTGAGCACTGTAATAGCAAGGAGCCCTGTCTACATTTAGAGGCACAGCACAGCAACTCAGCTGTTATCTCACCTTTCACCTGCTGCTGAGTCAGGCCGCTGCGATGTTCAGCGAAGCTCTCCTGGGTCAAAACTGCCACGGAGCTCATTGTCGACTTCCCACCCACACACAATCCGGGTATGCCACTGGAGAGTGAGAGAGAGGAGGTGGTGGCACTATTACCAACACCATTCGAGGGGCACAAAAATTATCCCAGGAGGACAAAGCATGCTAAGCACTCTCAATCAGCCTCCTGAAATCGGCCACCTGCAGCGCCAGTCGCTCGACTTCTTCACCCGCACCCGCGGCGGCGAGGT
>JAOWBP010050901.1:0-17387 GCA_028571105.1 Tragopan temminckii | reverse complement strand
CTGTTATCTACCCTTTCAAAGAGTTGATTCCCCTCCTGTTTGTAGGCTCCCTTTAGGTACTGAAAGGCTGCAATGAGATCACCCCGCAGCCTTCTTTTCTCCAGGCTGAACAAGCCCAGCTTCCTCAGCCTGTCAGCCTGTTCTAATTTGCTCTTTCCAGAGTTCTCAAATTCCACAGTCACTGCACATTCTGCAGGTGTAAACCTAAGATTTTTTGACTGATACTAAATGATTACATCATCTGAAGACCTGCCCTTTAAAGCTGGTCATCTCACTATTGCTCTTTTAGGTGTATCTGCTGGTTTCCATTCTTAAAACACTGTCGGAATCAATAAAATTCCTTCATATTGGTAAGATTTGACTTTTTCCTAACATCCAAATTAAGATGTGATATCTGACGAAAGGCGAGACCTGATATTTGCTACATGAGAAAGATACCTATTTTAAATGTCAATTCCTAATATCTTTACTATCCATCACTTAGACAACTGCATTCTCTTATTTTTGCTCTCATGTAAAGGTCAAAGTGTCCTAGTGAATACAAAATCTCTACAAATAGTAGGAGCTAACACTCTGCATGACTAAATGCCTGATAGAAACAACACATCAGTTATAGCAGATCCAGACATAGCAGCAGAGTTTATAAACATCCTAGGTCAGATTTTTTTATATGCTTGTCTGCAGGCAGCACGCCTGAAGGGCAGAAGAAGTGGCATAAATGGCTTTTCACTGTTGTCTCACACTGTATCTTCCCCACAGCTTTATCGTGGAACTCATCTTATCTGAAAAGCAATAGCACTTATGACATTAAAAGCATGTGTGCATCACAGAGTAGTCTTGAACTCACCAACAGTTGTTGCTTTAAAAAAAATACTTTACAAAAACTGTTCAATGGTCACAGAAATGACAAAAGAAAATGAAAAGCTCATACTTGTTTTAATCTTCACTAAATTCATGGTTCAGAAGAGACATGAGGGATGCCAGAATCAGTATTATTAGGGTGCTTTTTGTTTTATGGCACTATTTGGAATAGTTTAATCGGGAAAGCTGAACATTAAATTGCATTACAGACAGCTTCCAAGAGCAACTTTTTGTTTAAGGCTGTAAAAGGCAAAAGTAATCTGCCTTCTTCTCTTGATCAAAGACCCAGCATAAAAAGCATCAGGAGGACTTTAAATGCCAGTTCCTGTACTCCCAATGTGTGTATCTTGGACTCTTTCCAGTATGGGAGCAAGATGGATTCTTATTTTTATTTTCTTTTTTAAATGGAAGAAAGCTGCCAAAATACATAAGGAGAAGGATTAGAGCCAGTTGCTTTTTGTTGGTTCTTGTGTGGGAATGTTGCCAGGCAAAGCCTTATGCTGAATTCCCAGGGAATTTCACTTTCAAAAGCCAGCTTCTGGATTTCCCTCATTTGGGAAGCTCTCTGAAAGGGATATTCATACCTAGCCATTGGCTCAATGCAGAATTGTTGTGCTGGCAAATTGGCTGTTAGCTATTCAGACATTGGTCTACACAGCAGGCTTTGCTGATTTTTTTCTCTGGGTTGCGACAACTTGTGAGCCGGGCACGTTTCAAAAGCAAAATTGCAGAGCACCCTGGGTAATCCAAAGAGTACTCTCACAAAAGCTGGAAGACAGCATTGCTCTTGGTATCAATAGCTGCAAACACTGAATCTCCAGAGTCGCTTGCCAAAGCTGAACAATGACCACAGACACATTATCTCTGTCTTCTTGGAGCCTGTGATAATATTGCAGCTGTTATCCTATAAAGGGACAGAGACCTATCTTTTCCTATTAATCTACCCTCATGCCAGTCATTCTGGCTGTCCAGAACGTCTGTGAGGTGGGGGAGAAAGGAGTATTTTTTTAAGGAATTTGCATCTTCTCAAAATCTTCTTGTTTTTGCACAAACAGAAGTGAAAGAAGTGAAAAATCTGACAAAATATGCAATTCTGTGAGTTGATTTCAGGTTGACAGTGGTTCTGTCAACTTAAAAAACACTCCAGGGAGTAACTACATTTACTAATTTTGCATGTCAAGGAGACATAAAGAGATCTTGAGAGATTTCCTTGAGGTTTTGCAATTAAATCCTGCAGTGTCCCAGGACTAAGGATTAGACAAGGACTCTGGAGTTCTGCACTTCCAAACAGCGCAACATATTTTTGACATGATTCATTTTACATGTTTGTGGATAAATTAATTCATATCTCTATTTCCGCCTGTAAAATGAGTGTAAATAACATGTGTGTAGCAAGGGCACATTCAGATGAATGGAGATGCCCAGATGCTGCAGCAGTAAGGAAAACAAACAAATGCAAAGAATTATTGCACAGAAAAACGAAGCAACCTGTCAGACATTTCAGTTGTTTTTAGCAGATAGAAAGCAAGAGCACACACCACGAGCCATTAACCATCAGCCTACAAACATTGACTTTGAAATAAATTATTTCTCAGTTCAGTAGCACGAGGGATTATCTGGCTTTGTCCAAACGTCCTTACTACTGCTGAACACTGATGCTGAAATGTAGCGCTTTTAAAGTTAGCAGTAATCATTTGCAATACAGTAAGCAGATGGAGACCCCATCAGAAATCAGTGTCTCATTTTAAGAGGTCCTATGCGTCTAGACAGTCAGAGACAGTCCCAGCCTTTGAAATGATTACAGGCTGAATAGACGAGACAAAAAAAAAAAATGTGGAGAAGAAGCCAGCGGACCACAAACGAAGTGTTGTGCTCAGGTTCCCAGCGCTGGTCCCTGGTGAACCAGAGATGAGGATGTGCCTGGGGGTGCTGCAGCTGAGTGCCTTGCACACTACCTCCCACTTAGGGCCTGAAGTAAGGACTGCTAAAGAGCTCCTGCTGCCAGTGAGAATAACAATGAAAGAAAGATAACTGGATCAGCCAAGAATTCTGCAGCTGAGGGGATATTTACCAGCTGTCTGCAGGAGGGAATCATTTTTCTTTGCACTGACGGATGTGCACATAATCACCTTCTGAAGGTGCAAAATGAGATTTCTGACTCCCATCCAGATCTACCTAGAGATTATATTAAATCCAATGGTTTTAGTACCTGCACCTGAATAACTGTAATAAGCAAAAATTAATTGATCTATGCACTCACACAGAAGAACTGAAGGCACAGAGAACCTGTTGTAACTAGGTCTTGATCAGATAAAGCTTCTGTGAAAGTGGCCTGCACGACCTCCAAAATATTTTGTCAATTTCAACCAAACTTCATAATGGTGTTCTCATTAAATTTATGATAATATGTGGTTTGGCAGGGAAAAGAGCATCATTGCCACTATCCCACTGGATACTGGAGATTCCATGTAGGCAAACATTGTTCTATTTCATCACGGAATCACGGAATGACTTGTCTGTAAATTCACCCAATGCACCTTGTTTCAACGCTTCCTTACCTAGCTTCATTCTTGTTAAGGTCAATAGGATTTAACACTGGCTACATCAAATTTGGTTTTAATATTTGTGCTTTGGCTATGACTTTTTTTTCTTTTTCAATTATTTTCTTGTTAGCATCTTATACTGAAGTCTTGAGAAAAAACAAAGTCCTGGCAGTCCTGACAACCCTGGTAAAGACAGTTATGAAACAACAAACATCAGTAATATTCCCAAAAATACAACTTGAACCTTGCTGGTCCGTGGCCTTTGCAGTGTAATCAACATGAGTGCACTGTGAAAAGTCTGTCTTCTGAGCCAGGAATAATTCATGGCAAAGAACGTGCCATTACACGTGTGAATGGCACCTACAGATGCAGGACGCAGGAAGGATGTAAGTGAATTATAGCATCTTTTTCATTAAAGCACAGTATGCCTCCAGTGACTCAGTTTACTCACAAAGAGGTCTTCAGTGTGATGAATCACTGAATGGCTGTTGGCAGTATCAAAGAGTGTAGAGGAGGCTGCCTGGCATGCATATGACTGATTTAACAGTTCTACCCAGAAACTGTAAAAGACAGTCACATCAGTGCTGATGCTGAGCATGCACAAACATTTGCTGAAAGCTTTGCTTAGCAGAATGTACTGTAGAGGCATCATGATTTCTTTTCTGAACACAACACTGGGCCATTAACATATGTTCCTAATATGCTCAGCTGCTGTGGTTCAGACTGTAGAATAGTTACCCACGTTTCAGGCCAAAACTTTTTAAAAGATCACTAATTTTCTAACAGTTCCAACATCTGAGCTACATGTACATTAAATAAAACCTGTTATAGACACATTCAGAACAAAACAAAACTATGTTCTGTCTTACTGAGGCTTTTTTTTTTTTTTAACTTGTAAACAGATGACAAATGTCTAAATTCTAGGAGATGGACAAAGGGAAAGAGACGCTTTTTTCTTATTAGTATGAGGATCCTAGTCATAAACGAAGAGTCCATTTTTCTAAGTACATAATCATATATTTAACTGTATGAGTATGCTTCAATCCAACTATATTATATACTAAATATTAAGGCTTTTTTGATTGGGAAAAAAACACATGGTTCTTACACACAAGTTCACTATCCTCGTATCAGTGTGTGCATATGTCTGTGCCATACAAAAACAACTTGTGAGTCACTCTGCTTATAAATTGTTTAATATTAGGGACTCTTGATGCTATTTTATATCACATTGCAAATTCTGTTCTCATTGTTGTGTTTGCTTGTCTGCTCTGTGACCTTTTGCCTCTGGATTCAGCTAGAGTCCCCTGGGAGGTGACAGAAGGAAAAAAAAATCTTTAACTTGGCTAGATTTAACAGTGGAGGTCATTAAATCCTGGTGATCAGCTATTCAATTACAGTCCATTTAATCATGCAGCAGCAAAATAATTGGCAACGACTCAAGTCAAAGTAATTGTTCCAATCTGAAACTCGGCAGGGCAACAAGGGAGCTATGAATGAGGTGGTGATGGATTTTGAACATCTCAAAGGTCTGATCTGGGAGACTTTTGACAAGATGTCCAATGGCAATCCAGGAAGGGTTCTCTCTTCAGTCACATCAAAAGATGCGAATGGGGGCAGAAAAATGTCTTGAGGAAGGAGAGGGAAAAGTTACTTTCAGGAAGGGGAGAGGAGAAAGAAGCCTCTTCAGAAGCCTCTAACACAAGCCTCAAGTTTCTTGCGCAACTAGGGTAAAGAGGTAGGCCAATGCATTCAGACTGCTTTTGTTGTCACTGTTTTATTTCCTCTGTATTTCTTGCATCAGCCAAAAAGTAATTAGGCTTATTGGAACTAGTGTGTGTCTTGGGAGACCCTGCACAGACAGCTTAGAGAACTCCTGTGCTTGGAGCTCTGGGAAGATGAGTTGGCTGGACGTACAATCAGCCCTGGATGTTGGATGCTGGCCTCTGAGGCTCTTTTGCCACAAAAGTTTCAATGACAAGGTATTTCCAAGAGGCAGAAGCAGAACCTGGAATGACATTCTATGTGGATCAAAAAATCTTACAACAATTTGTGCTAGAAGGGGCCTCAAAGCCCACCCAGTCCCAGCCTGCTGATCCTTCTGACTAAAGACTTTTTTCCTTTTGTGTAGTCTAAATCTACCCTGTTTCAGTTCAAAACTGTTACTCCTTTTCCTGTTTCTTTAAGATCTTGTAAAAAGTGCCTCTGCAGCTTCCCTGCAGGTCTTCCTTAGCTACTGGAAGGATGCAGGTCTCCCTGGAGCCTTCTCTTCTCCAGAGTGAACAAACCAAGCTTCCTCAGCCTTTCTTCACGGAGAGAAATGTTCCAACCCTCTGGTAATCTTCCTCTGGACTTGCTCCACCATTTCCACGCCTTCATTGTGCTGGGGATCCCAGGTGTGGGTGCAAAACTCCAGGAAGAGTCTCATGAGGGCAGAGCACAGGGGACAATCTCCTCCCTCTCCCTGCTACCACCCCTCCTTTGATTCAGCCCAGGATATTGTTGGTCTTCCAGGCTCCAAGTGCACACTGCTGGCTCACGTTCTTATTCATCCACCAGAACACCTAACTCCTTTTCTGCAGAGCAGAATCCCAGCCTTTGTGCTTGGGATTGCCCCAGCCTAGGTGAACCTTGCATTTTACATTGACACAGCCTACTGTGACTAAAGGCAGTGGTTGGGTAAGCATCTGCTGTTTTTTGATAGCACAGTCTTTTCCTACATGTAAGATAAATACACGAGTGCTGTCAGGTGAACCCCCTCAGCTGCCTCCACTGCATCTCAAATAAGCAAATGTTATTTACTAATGTAAAATAATAATAGAAGTTAGCTGGATATTATTATAATTCAAGTTGGAAACTCACATGCTTCTCACTAAGACCTTAAAATCAGCATACCTGCCAAAAGGTTTGAGAGAGAAGTTTTAAGGACTGAATTTCCCGGAACTGAGTTTCAGATGCTTGCCTAGCTCTTTCTGTGTGGTAGCACAAAAGCTTTCAGAAATGCAGAGACAGATGTATCAAAAGTTAAAAAACAGAAATTACTCAACTGGGAGCTACAAAGAGGTTACTACATCGGCATAAGGCATAAGCTGAGTAGCTGCAAATACAAGAAACAACAAAATCTTTATCATTAAGGTGCTTTTTCATCATCTTTGGAACAGAAGACAATAATTACTGCCAGGAGCCAAAGTTTGAACATTGTGAGCAGATCATTCTGAATAGGAATTTCAGAGTTTTGATGAACAAGGAACTCTTTCTCTTGAGCACCTGATGTGGTCTGTAGTAGAGGAGCACAGGACTGAGAGAGATGCAAGGCATGAAATACAGTTGAAGCCGAAGGGATGAGTATGTATTTGTGGTGGCCCATGTTTTCCCTAGTGATAACAGAGAGCTTTGCAATCAGATTGCTTGTTTCTCATTCATTGTAATCCTGCCTCAGGAAACTAAGAGAATCATAGAAAGTTACAGAAACGTCCAGGTTGGAGGATGACTCTAGAGATCGCCTTGTTCAACCTTCTGTGGAAAGCTGTGCCTTGGATTAAGTTATCCAAGCTCTATCAAACTGACTCTTGAGTATTTTCAAAGTGAAGTCCATGACTTTTCTGGGCTCCCATGTCTAACTGTTCCCATAGCAATTTTTTTCTTTCATATTTTTCTATTTTTGGTTATTTATGGTTAGTTTCCCCTTAAGGAAACAGGATGACACCCTGTGGAGGTGTCCATAGGCATTCAATTTTTGGTCCCTAATTCAATCCTTGTCCTCTATTGGTAGTTCTGTATTTGTCATTACTGCTCAGCATAGCTGGGAGCTGGTCTCACTCAGGAGGACTGCACTGAGGAAGGCACTGACACCGAGTACTCTTTTTTTTTTTTTTTACTGTGAGCATTTTAAATTAACCTTCCAGCCCTGTATAGCAGCAGACATACAGCTTCCTTGTACTTGCTACATATGCACAGGAGTCTTTCTTGCTATGTTTGATACCTTTTGCTAGATCAAACTTCAGCTGATCTTTCATATTCCTAACTGCATCTATGTGGTATTTCTGTATTTATTTGCATGAGCCTTGTCTTTGGTATATTTTTTACTCCTTTTCTGCATGGAAGCTCTCCCAGTAGCTCACTGCTGAGGAGGCTGTTTTCTTGTTACAAATGTTCTTTTCTTCTGATTAAGTGTGTGGACCCCTCTAATGACTTGCAAAGGCTATCTCTGACAACCTTCCAACACTTCTGAGCTCCTTGTGAAACACCAAGTTGCTTTCCCAGCAAGTATCAGGACAACTGAAGGATGTGCACCTGCTTGCATGTGCCACATGCTTCAACTGCTGCTGATGACATAAGCATCTTCTTACAAAGGGATAGTTTTCTCACAAAAGGCATAGGAGCAGAGCCTGCCTTGGATGCCTGTGCAGAATTTGCTGCAAGTCTGCATGCTATTCCTGGAGAAAGCTGAAGTAAGGAGGCAAAGTTGAGAGCTGATCATTAGAACATAAAATAGATCCAATCCAAAACTATGGCAGCAGGTGAGCACTCAGGACTGGAAATGCGCAGGAGAAAAAGATTATTTTCACTTACAATTAATGTAGGAGAATAGGAGGACTTGGAACTAAAGCTACTAGCTGAAGGAATAGAGAATGTCTTTTAATTGCCATTTACTTTGTACTGCTGACACTGCAAGAGACAGTAAAAACTGACTGAACCCTGCCTTCTAAGCTGAGTCATAGCCAGGCTGCACTGCCTCCATGACAAAGAAAGAAGTCGGGGACTGAAGTACAATTTGGTTGCAAGCAAGTCTCACCTCTGTTTGACCCTCCCTACCATTTTGCTGACTTTGATGAAGGCAAAGAAAGAGTCCACAGATGAAATGTGCTAGGAAACTCTACTCATTCTGCAGCAGAATTGGCGATCTGGGTATTACAGCCCTCCAGCTCACAGAAATGTGAGCTGCAGGAGGTTCATCCAAACAGGAATTCTGCCTGAGCAAAAGGAAATGTTATGTGCTCTGCAGCAGGGAGGAACAGCACAGAGGGAGATATCTGCCTGCTCTTAGGTGGTTAAACTTCTCTCCCAAAGAGCTGGCCAGCTAGCAGGAGACGGCAGGCCCTCCCCAAGGACTCATGCACTTGGAAAGGTTTGGATGGACCACTGGCTTCCAGTCATATAAACTGGGAATTTTAGCACATTCTCAAAGGAGTATTAAACTTTATTTTTTCCACAGTTGTTGGTTTTATTTACCTCAGTGATGGAGTAACGATGAAATGTCAGTGAAATGAGTAATTAAAAAAACTAAAGATTTTAGAAATGACTTTCAAGAATGAGTATTGTTTGTGTTCTTGGAAAGTTATGAAAACATGCAACAGTGTAGATAAGCAGTAATGGAATATTACGAATAACTGATATATTAAATATTTGTTTACTAAGAATGTAATAAATTCCATATTATACACTTCTGAAAACCTGTTGTTAGCCAACATGGAAACCTTAGTGAAAGATAATTATGTATAAAGAATTAGAATAATTACAAAGAGTGGAGTTAAGAAAAAAAAAAGAGAATTAGAATGTCTATTAGATGTAATTTTTAACAAAGTTGAAAACAATAAAAGAGGAGTGCTTGAATTAAAGATGGTGATACATAAGTTCTGTCCAAAACCTAAGCAATACTTCAAGAAATGCTTAGTGAGAATATATACACTGATAGATGTATGCAAACAACTTCCTTCCGTATTCTGAAGCAAAATTGAGCTGACATAAGCAAAAGGAAACGATACTAAAGTTTACAGTCAGTAGATTCACCAAAGCATATTTCCATCGAGGGACAAATCTTCATGGTCATTCTTTACAGTCAATCTCCTTAGAGATTTTGTAGCTCTAATTGGAAAGAAGATAAGTGTGTGAAAAGATAACCTTAAAAAAAAATAAAAATCTCAAAAACTATAGCACACTACCACTTAGATTCTCATCCTTTGACATGCTGTCCTAGACAATCATTCCGCCCAAGGCTGCTTGATCAACATCTTCTGGCACTTTTATCCCTTGGAGAAAATTCAAAATCTTTGAAACAAAAACATCTGAATTTGTGATGCAAATGGAACTGCTTGATCAGCATCACCTAATCCTTTTTTTTTTTTTTTTTTTTTTTTTTTTTTTTTTAGTGAAGCTCTTTGCTAGGAAAGGTCTGTAGCAGATTGCTTAATAACTGGCAGACATACTGATTTTTACTTTCTAGGTGGGTGAAATCATCACTGGTGGCTGCTACTTCAGCTCACTCTTGCCTTGCAAGTGGGATTGTAGTGTGAAAGTCCTACTAATAGCTTTAAGTCTAAAATACTCAGCCAGTCTTCTCCCTGCTTGAACCAGGGATTTTCCAAGTGGTAAGGAAACTTTAGTATAGCAACCTGACTAATATCATAGTTAACATTGTTTGCAATATATGTAAGCAGAGAACAAATGAAAATTACATACCCAATATCTAGATCCAGCTCAAGAAATTTGTGATTAAGAAAGCCAGGGAGATTCCCATTGTCAGAAAAGTTAGCTTGTTATGTGTTTTATGGACCCAATGAATTTCACTTTTTAAACTTCTGATATCTAATTAATTGTCGATTGTTGCTGTTGAGATGTCACAAAACAGGCATTTGAGTACCGCAAACAAACTTGTTAGAATAGCATGGTTGATTGAAAGTTGACTCAAATAAAATCTGAAGATATTTTACTTTTGAGTGTTCTAACTTGAAACTGAAGAATGAGTTAATTATATACCAAGGATTTAATTGGTACAAGAGGATGTATACCTCAATATTCTTTCGCTCGAGGACTATTACAACTGCATAAAAAAATGCCCTCTATCAAAAATGAGTTCTGTGAAACTGAAAGAATTTTGGGCCCCCTCATACGTAACTTTGCATTCCTTTGGTTAGAGGTTAAAGTAATAAAAAAGAGTAGAAAAAGAAGGAGAGGAAAGAATGTAATGTAGTATTCCTTGTTGTATTTGACACCTGTTATAAATGTTCCTCCTAAGGGAACTGGCACAAGCATCCTCCTGTGAAGATCGGTGTCTGCAGGATTAGACACAGCCAGCCAGCTGTCTTTTGCCATCCTGGAAATGAAAGTGCAAATGGATTTTAGTAAGCGCTGAAGTGAAAATTACAATTCCTTTCCCGTAACAAAGGATAGAAATTAGAATCAACTAAAATAAAGATATGAAGAAATAAATGAATTTCTTACAGCTTATCCAATCAAAATAGGCTTTCATATTAGCAACTTTATTTTAATTATATTTATATTTACTTTTTATTTTATTTATATTGATTTATAAGCAGTAGTTTTGATCTGGGCATTCATAAGTTATTGTATTCTGTACGTATATGAACTGAACCACTACTGGGAAACCAAACATCAGTGAACAGGAAGTCACGAGTTTCAAAACACATGATTAACAGCTGCTATGTTACCTACGTCAGTATCCATAACAGCTGTAACACTAAATATAATTGGAGTAACGACGTTCATTTAATAGCGAACTTAAGAAATGAGATTCAAATTGATGAATAAAACTTAGCCTTCCATGAAAGCAGTATAAGACAAATTCTTTTTATATTTACTATATGTAGACTGAAGAAGAAATTTAAAATTCACATACTGTTAAGCTCATAAACTTCTAAATTAATAAGAGACTATAGTTTTCTAAAATAATCCTGTTAGCATGTTTTTTAATTGAAAATATCAAACAAAAAAATAATCTGTGCAGAATCTCAGAGTATGAAGGAAGATGACCTTTTCTAAAGCTTAGATGCCATCTGCTGGATGGGTAAAAAGAACGCAATGGGCCTGAGGCATCTAAGTGATAATTCTGTCTCATGGAAATCTGAGGATGGACTATCTCCTAAATTGCTGTACTTAAAAGATAACATCAGATTTAGGGGAAAAAAAAACAAAACACCCTTCTTGGAACTGGACAGATCACCAGAAATTGGAAGAATGGGGAATGAAAGAAGACGTAAAACTGCAAAGTGACAGCTTGCTTCTATTCAGAAAGGGAACATCCATTTCAGGAAAGATGAAAAGGCACACCAAATTCACGTATTTTGAAAAAAACGCTTCTCCAGCAAAATACATTTCAAGGCAGTCGTCTTTCAGTTTGGGCTCTAAACCTAGTACTTGAGTCTTGCTTTATGCAAGAATACTCAGCTCTTGAAGGTGAGAGACATAAACAAGAAACTTGATTGTAACTACAAGGACAAGATGATTTATTTTTTAATTGTAAAGTACCGACAAATCAGTTGTTGGAGAGAAAAAAAATTCCAGAAGTTTATATCCTTTGAAGGCACAAAAGAACAAGATTTTTAGCTTAACTGAACTCCAAATTTCTGCTGCCTGCAAGTTTGAGTTTACATGCTGACAAGCTTTAAATACAGCAACCTGTGCAAAAGCAATAAGCATTTTGGGATACTGCCACTTCCAACAGTAAATGGTCACCTGGGGGAGAAAAATGAGTCTGCAGTAAGTGAACAGAGAGATTTAGGAGTTTTCTTACTAAAGCAGCAATCAGATACCTGAGAAATGTGCCCTTAGGCATGACCTAACTATTTTTCTAAACTAAACGCAGTAAATATTTGCTTATTAAAATGGACAAAATAATCACTTGCCATATTCAAATTACATTCTTACTGCATAGGTGACCAACACTGACTTCTCTGGATTGCCCTTTGCTCTTTTTTTCCCAGTTGGAAATTAAGAGCAGCATCTGTCCTGCTGGAAATCTCTGATGAGACCACAGCATTGCTTGAGCCATGGCAACTAGCTGTAGCTGCGCTGCATGGCTACTGTGCTGAACAGCTACCACTGAAAACTCTTGTGCTTCCATGATCAGGGCACATGCTGCCCTGTCTTCTCAGCAGGTGTAAGTGATTTGCTGCATCTTGAGTGCATCAGGTGGCCTTTGTACGTGCTGAAGTGTGTAACTTACATGTACTGTTAGTGATGCCTCAGCTGGAAATACAAAGCCCTGTCTCTTGTAAGAAGCACACAGCTGAGGGTTATTGCTAGTTTTGCTCTTTTGCCTCTCAGTATGAAATGCCATTGATTGTGCACTAGTATAGCTGCACTACCAGCTTCACCCCATGTACACCGATCCACCCACCACTGCTACCTCATGCAAGTGAATCCTCTCCCTTTGTGCTCTTATAGCAGACATGCAACAGCAGTGAGAAGGAGAAAAAATAATACATAACTACTGATACCTCCTGAACTTTCAGCTTCTCTTTTCAGTGAAGGCTCACCTGGACAGCATGATCTCTCCACTGCTTCTTACTTGGTTTAGCTCTGCTTGCTTTTCCTGATTTCAAGTTTGCCACTGATGTCAACATGTTTCTGGTCAGCTTTACAGCTCTGAAGTCTTTCTCATCATCCTCTCTCCCAGCAAACCAGTTATCCCTTTCAGTCCTCTCACACTCCTAACAGTCTCATTTGTGACTCTTGCCACAGCAAGCATTGCTGTAACCACCAGTATCTGTAACTAGACATGCAAGTGAGAACCACAGAGATCCTGAAATGGAATAGTGGCTTGATCTGTCCTCTCCTTGATCTTAGAAAACACCATTTAAGCAAGAAAGCAAAGACAAACCCAGCAGCACCTAATTTGATTTTCCTCTTCACTGAACTTGTCTTCTGACAAATCATTAGTGGATGATGGTTATTTCTTGTTCTCAGTGTTAGTAATTTAATTTGCTTCTTCTATTTAATTAAAAAAAATATTTTGAAGTTAATTTTTAAGTCACTGCAACTTTGAAGAGCTATTGAGCTCTCACCACAATACCACAGAGAACTCAAATCACAATCAGTCCCTGATGGGCTGTGCTGAGCAGAACCAGCAGCAGGCTGCTGGATGCCTGCTATGACACCTTGCCCATGGGTCTGAACTATCTCCTGTACTGCCAATGAAATGCCAGTGAGAAACCAATTGTTTCAGAGTTAACAAGGGAAAACATGCTGTTAATCCCAAGAAATGGTGTTGGTTTGTTGTTTTTTTTTTTTTCTCTCTGTATTTGTTTTTACTGGTGGTCATGCAAAATTAGAGTCAAGGCATCTCACATACACTGCAACTCCACACTGCAGAGGACAGAGCCAAGAAGGCTCCCATGGGAAGCGGTACATGAATTAAATGCTACATATCCCCGCTTTCTTTTGCACCAGAAAAGGCTTTGCCTGAGGAGTTCAGTAGTCACCCACCAGAGTGTCAGCTGAATAGGCATCCATCAGGAGAGCTAAGCATGGCAGCAGTATTCCAGTGGGCACAGCTAGCTAGTACTTGTGCTGACTGCAGTGATGCCAGGGATCCTGATGGTAAACTGAGTATCAGAATTTGATGCTCAAGTGTGCAGTGTTATTCTTCTCTTTGGGAGGGAGAGAAGATCTCTTCAAACTAAGAGAATTCACTTTTATCGAGAGTCTGAATTATATTTTCTCTATGGTTAGCAGGCGGAAGGAACAATCCATCCATCTGTTTTACATTTCAGCCTTTCACAACTCTGTAATTACTCCTTCTGCCCCAGCTGAATTGCTTGCTGAACCTTGAAATTGTAAGAAGTGCTCAACTGGAATGCACACCATAGCCAGCTAAGAAGCCATACAGTTCTCTTCTAAAAAAAATTAAGCACCAAGCATGCTTCTCAGCCACCTAATGAAGCAGGGCACACTCCCAAGTGAGCCTGCTGACCCATCAGTGTTCAAACACTTGCTGTGGCAGCTTATATGTGGATAACGCAACACGCAATCACGTGTCTGTGCACTGATCTGCATGTTAGAAAGTGTCTGGAGACAACAGCATCATTAAGCCCAAGTTATATGAAGGAATCTAAAATCTGTTACTAGCACAGTGTAGGCTGTATCACCTTCCATTACAGTCACGTAAAAACAGTCCTGAGAGCTGGGAGACCACCAGAAGCTAATGGATGTTGTCATGACCCCCCTCAGCAAAGCAAAAATAATATCCATTTGACTGGTGTCATTTTAGAAACAATGGGTGACTCTGAGAAAATAGTAGTATGCCTGTGGTATAGCAGTTAAGAATCTGACTATAGGAAGAAGGAGTGGAGAGAGATATGTAGCGACGGGGCATAATTCGTTCAGAATTGAGTTATTTCACAGTTCAGGGGCTGCCGTTCATACCTACCTTACTGAAAACTTCCTTAAATAACTGTGTGGCAAGAAAGTGCACTGTGATTAGCTGAAAGTTTACAGATGTTGTCCACACAGAAAAAGATATGATTTTGATAACAGGAATAAGGTAAATAAATGTAAGCTATTGGGATTACCTGGTGAAATTTGTGTAATGGAGTGGTCTGCGGGGCTGTCCTCTGTTGAGAGTGCAACACTGCCCCATGTTAGAGCATACTCAGCTCCAGCTGCTCCAACAGGACACATCACTGCCAGAGCTGAGCCATGAGCAACACTTGATGTGCTCTAGGATAGCAGATATGAAAGGGAGAAACTGCAGCATGACAGCAGTTGGGAGAAAGGAGTGAGAAATGGGAGAGAAGCAGTCCTGCAGGCACCCAGATCAGTGCAGGAGCAGTGTGGGAGGTGCTCCTGGCATGCAGAAGCTCCCTGCAGCTCAGGAGAGGCCCATGGAGGAGCAGGCCCTGTGCAGTCATGAAGGATGCCGCAGTGCAGCATTGGAGGGGCCTGAGGGAACGCAGCCCATGGGTACCCTAGGCATAGGCCAGACCTGCAGCCTGTGGGGAGTGGCCTGTGCTGGGACAGTTGCTGTCCATGGAGATCCGTGTGGACCAGTGCCTGAACAGTGGGCCCTGTGATACAGAGCCATCTTGGGACAGTGCTTGGAGGGCTGCAGCCCATGGGAAGTCCACTCAGGATCAATTCCGAGAAGATAGCATCCATGGAAGCAAGAGCAGAGAAGGACCATGGAGGAGTGGCAGAGGTGGAACATTATGGACTCACTGCAGCCCCCACTCTCTGTTCCCCTGCACAGCTTGGGGGAAGAGGCAGAAGAGGGAATGGGTGGGTAGGTAGGTCTACTGTTAGTTCTCACTGCTCCAATCTGCTATTAAGAGGCAATAAATTAAATTAACCTCCGTATGCTGAGCCTTTGCCTCTGGCATTAACTGGTGAAATCTCCCTGTCCTTCTCTCAAACTTCAAGCTGTTTTTTATTGTATTCCATCCCCCTCTTCCTTTGAAGAGGGAAAGCAAGAGGGCAATGTGTTGCTCCGCAGTTGCCCACCAGGGTGAAGCCACCACAACCCAGATCCCAAAGTCAAATGAAGTCATATTGCTTCAGAAACAATAGCAAAAATTTCAGCTCTGGAGACTGGTGGCTGACAACTGTTGAGAAAGTATCAAGCAGGCGAGTGTGTACAGCTGGTCCTACGGTATCTACCTGTGGGACACTGCTGTGAGAAGGGGAAGTGTTTTGCAGGGCAGGTGCAAAGCACAAAATATAGGCACAAATTATACCAGTGAGATTTGTGTGGGCTTCAGTTCAAGTCCAAGTAAGATTAAATCAATTTGGAGCAGGTGCAGAGAAGGTCAACTAAAATGATCAGAGGAATCTCACAAAATGAAAGCTATGTAATTAGAGTACAAGAATTCTGTACGAATCCTGAAAGTCTGCACTGGCCCAAGAACAAAAAGGTTTAAACTGATCGCAAATACATTCACACGGGAGACAAGCATTCAGTTTCTGACCCAACATAACTTTATTGTACGTACAAAATAATGACAACAATGAAACCCAACCGATGAACCTAACACCAGAACACACCACCTTACTTTATTTTCAGAGAGTACATTTGATCCCTGAGGAATGCTCTCTTGGCACTGTCTTCTTATACCCTCAACTGCTAAGCCTGAGCTAGAGCACTTCTGTTGTATGACAGTGTTGCTGGGGTTCTTCAGTCACTGCCGTTGGTTCCTCTGGTGATCTTCAGTCTCCCTGGCATCAGCTGCAAGCAAAAGGCCATTTCTGGAGGGAGCAGGGATAACACAGATGCTGACAGACCAACCTGGGGTGATGCTGTCCTGGATCTGTAACACACAGATGTGGAAGGACTTGTCAGGGTCATGATAATCAGTAGCAGCTTTGACCCTTATACAAACAAATTCAAGATCCTGTGGTGTGTGTAGAAGGTGAGTAGCCAGAGTAGCAGAACACTTCAAAGCCCTGAACCTCAAGAGTGACAGCTTTGGCTTTTTCAGTTAAGAAATAGTTGGGAAATGGCTCTTACGGGAGCCAACTTGGAAAGGAGCTCTAAAAGGACCAGCAGGCCCTACAATCTTCTCTTCAACGAGAACAATTCACTTTCAAGAAAAAAAACAAAAACATCATGAGACTGGTTTAGCAGTAGCTAAATAGGGAACTCATAATAAAACATCATTTGCTCCAACAGAAAAGCTTGAGCCATATGAGTCCATTTGCACCAGTGGGATGTATCTGATGGTGCTGAGTGAGCTGACTGATGACACTGTGAGCCCACTTTCCCTTGGACCAGCTGTTTTTGCAAGGTATTCAGGTACCCTCTTGCTACTGATGGTGGTGTGGCCTCTTGCTGGGTGGCAGTGAGGCTGGACAGGTGGACATTCTCCTCTGCTGGTGAAAGAGACTCACTGAGGAATGCCTACAGCCCTGGCTGGAAGCAGAGGGACTTTCTAATGCCTCCTGAGTCTCTTCTTGCTCCCTGGTGATGTGAACAGAGATGCAAGAGAGATGGCTGGGGCTCACATGAACAGCAGCTGAGGTGCTTTGATGGAGATCCTGCATTTGACAGAGAACATCTCCTGAAGCAGTCTGTTTGGGGGGCAGAAGACCCTGAACCTGCTGGGCAGGTAGCAGAGCTGCCCTCTTGATCCCATTAGCAGAAATGCCCCTCAAGCCAATCAGGCAGCTAGCCTCCTCACTGCACCACTCAAGAACAATGAGCTGCTGTATGTGCTGGCAGGGTCAAGTCCAGAAGCTGGCTCAGCACCTCCT
>JAOWBP010050900.1:6331-17395 GCA_028571105.1 Tragopan temminckii | reverse complement strand
TGTGAAAACATAACAATAAAGAGGGAATTCCACTACTTGAAAAATAACCCTTGCTCCCATGAAGAAAGTGAGTAAGAAGCTCAGCTCTGGCTGAGTCAGTTGGAGTTGCAGAGTTCATCTGCTCCCTCCAGCAGACTTGTTGGTCAGACTGCAAGTCTCACCTTTAGCTCCTCGGGAGGATAGTGGGCCCCTTACTACAAGAAAGACATTGAGGCCTAAGTCCATGTCCAGAGAAGGGCAGTGAAGCTGTGAGGGTTCTGGAGCACAGGTCTTATGGCTGAGGAAACTGGGATAGTTCAATCTGGAGGAGGCTCAGGGGAGACCTTATCACTCTCCATAATTACCTGAAAGGAGCTTGTGCATAGCTGGGGGTTGGTCTCTTCTCCCCCGTGACAGTGATAGGACAAGAGGGACTGAATTGTGTCAGGAGAGGTTCAGGTTGGGTATTAGGAAAAATGTCTTCTCGGAAAGAGTGGTGAGGCATCGGAACAGCCTGCCCAGGGACGTGGTTTAGTGGTCATGGTGGTGGTAGGTTGATAGTTGGACTTGATGTTGGACTTAAGTTGGACTTAATGGTCTTTTCCAACCGTAATGATTCTATGATTCAATGATATGTCAAGGAGAATGAGGAAAATAAAAAATGCTAACTAAGTGTGCACCCTTGAAGCAGTAGGGAACCGAGGGTCATACAATATTTTTGCTGTCTGTAAACAGCTCATGGAAAACGCATCTTCTAGCAAAGAAACAAAATAAAATGAATGCTTTCCTCGAAGTTCCATTCCTGCAAGCATTGTTTCAGCATCCAGATAAAAAACAATATTTATATTTCCTAAGCCCTTTCAGTTTGTCAGTGTTGGCCTATCTATTTATTCCCACAGCAACCCTACTCCATTCAGGTTCCCAATGAAATTGAGGAATGTGCAGAAAAACTAAAGACCAAATGTCTCTGAAGCTGCTCAGGTGCTAAAAGCAGAAGATGTATTAAAAGGAATTTCAAGAAATGCCCTAGCACAAGTGAAATCACCAGGTATAGGGTGCGTTTTCTCCAGCAGTACAGCCAGTCCAAGCATTTCCCTCCTCTTCATCAAGATCATCTTCTGCTCCTAGTTTGTCCACATTGGCTCAGAAGTCACTCAGAAGTTTTTTCCAGGATCAATGGAATGATCAGGGCTAAGACAAAAACTTCTTGGGGAAAGAGCATCTCTTTAATGCTCATCCCTACCGGAATTGGGTGGGTGCACTTGGGTAGCTATGGCTTGGAGAGTGACAAGAGGCTCACTGGGGATGGATACACAGGACAGCAGCATGCAATGGCATCCATTAGAGAACAGCACCATCTAACCACTATTGGACTGCTGGTGGCCTCTCTGCCCTGTTAGGTACATTAACAGCTTTGAATATGTAATCATCCATTAATCCATTTTAAACCAAAGAAAAACATGGCGGAGCAAGGAATGTAAACCTCATCTCAGACCAGCTCCAGAGGTTCTGTATCAGCCTTCGTTACGTGCAAATGGAGGTTTTCTTGCTTGTCAAATTGTAGATTCCCAGGGCTGTGTTTCCTCACAATTTGTATGATGTCATCACCAAGAGCTAAGCAAATGCAGATTGCTGCAGTCGGGTTACAGCACTCTATAGGGCAGTAACGGGAAAAAATAAACTTAAATTGCTTTATTCAACTGCTGGCAGAGAAAGTGGAATCATTTATATTCACTCTGCTCACTCTAAAATGACAATGGGGTGAAACTGAGAAACTGTTCTTAAGAAAAGCATTAAAAGAAAAACTCAGCAATGAGCAGTTTATCAGATTAGCCTGAGAAAATAATAGAAGTCAATACCACAAACTTCCTTAGTCCTGAAGGGTCTCTGAGCATCTGACACTTCAATCCACAGGATGACACATACCTTCCGACCCTCAGGACTGAGGATAAGATGCTGGCAGGAAAAGATGACATAACACTCTTGCAAAACTGCTATGGGATCTTTAACATCCCCTTAGAACAAACAGGAACTTGGTGTTTTCAGCCTCATGAAAAAGGAATGAAGAAAATCCCATTGCTAAGGTCACTTTAGACTGGGTAAACCACTGGATGAGATAATGACTGGAAGAGCCCTGAGTATACAACTTGTTATCTTTGCATCTGTTTAATTTCTACAGATAAAAATGTGCAAAAGAATCTCATACAAATAGAACCACAGCTTTTGGGAAACTAACTCATTGTTTATAGTAAGTTAAAGGTAGCAGAACTTCCTCTTAATATATAATTTTAACTGAGCTTAGCTAATTAGCTAGCTGAGACCAGAACACTCTCTGAATCTGTGGCACTCTGGAGGGGCAGGGCCAGGTCTCCTGGCAGCTGTGATGACCACCATAAACTAAGTTATGTTAAACCTCCAAGGCTGAGGCTTTAGATAAGTCAGAGCTTTCACAACATCTGTTATCTGCTACTGTGCTTTTTATTTTGTTTGAAGTCATATGATGTTTATCAGCTGAATGCCCTTAAGTATTGAAAATGAAAGCAGAAATTTACCATTTAAATTTGGGAGTTTAATCTGAACAGCTTTCATGATCGCGTGTCCAAATTCCAAGCAGAAGGCTAATAATAGCCCCTACATTATTGTAGGCACCAAATGAGTGCTTATAAAATTGCAGTTGCAGACAGAGATAGGAGATTAGAGTTATTTATCAAAGCAATGGATTAGTTTAAACTCATTAATGCTGTTATTAGTACTGGGAACCACGCACACCACACTATAGCATATTGGCTGGACCACTCAGTAGTGTTTATTGTCACCCAGCCTAACATGCTGTGGCTCTGACAGGAGCTTGTTACTTCGGAGTCAGACATCATTCCTGCTGATGGTGGTTGTATGGGATGAGCAGTATGTGGGATCACTCACATTGCCCTTAAGGTTTCAGACTGAAACAGGCTTTGGTTGCCAGTGTTTTATGAAAAATTGCTGTCCACCCACACCTGCTCTTCCAGCCTTCTCCACAAAAGAAAAGAGGTGATGCTGCCGGTGATGCTATTAGATACCACTTGGTGCCTATCAGTCTCATCTCTCTTGGGATTCTTTATCTACAGCATGTTAGAAAAGCTCTAGTCCGAGTTTTCCTCCTCAACTAATCACTTCTCCACTTTGGAACATTCTTCTTTGTACTGTGACAAAGAAACATATGGTCCATAGTATTTAAATTATGTTTTATTCTAACTGTTAAACACAGACTATCACTTACTGTTTTTGTTCTCTAGTATTGTGAACCCTACTGTGGAAATAATACCTTTCCTCTTAGAGATTCTCTGCTCCTGCTGCTGTGCCTCCTAGTCTCCCACGTGTAATGGAGAAGTTGTTTACCATAAAAAATGCTGGCACAAACAGAACTGCAAGATTTCAGGTGGCAAGCAAGTAACAGGAGCAGATGTCTTAACAATGCAGAGAAAAGGACGGGGAAAAAAAAAAGCTGAATATAAAATGTGAGAGCAGCCATTAAGACATTTGCCACTGCTTTCAGTGAGATGCCTGAGGCATTTTGAATATGATACACTATGGTGACAGTAACTAGTTACAGAAGCCTGAAAACCGACGTAGTTTATTGTCTCTCTCTGATATGTCTGCTCTTACATGCCTCTCCTTTCTTTCTTCTGTGAACTTCCCCATGTGCATTCAGGTATTTGGCAGTGAGCTCAACAGAAAGAAAGCAATTCTGTATCTTCTACCTTTAAAACACCAGGTAGCCAGGGAGCTGCAATGCAAAGCCAACTACTTGCATGGTTTGAAAACAGTGGGTTCACAGAAAAATAATACTGTGAACCATGTTAAGAAGATGTAACATTTGTCAATGCTTATATCATTTTCCTTATTAAAAATAAATAAAAAATAAAAAATTGAAAGTACATGAGTCAGTTTTCAGTGTATTTGGTTGCCCTAAATGTGCATTCTCCTGTGAGACAGGCACCTTACAGGCATGTATCTGTTGACTGCTGATCCTACTGACCAGCCCTGACAAACCTGTAGTATTCCTGTGTTTGCCTATGCTCTTTTGTCAGACAAAGCTGGAAATTGCATAGGACAGATGATCTTTGAAGGTATGAGTTGCAGTCACATCTGATAAACCATGCACGCAGTTAGCGTGTGACAAGAGAATTAATATGGTCAGACTCAAGAGAAGGATGATAGATATTCTGCTCATACTGTGGCCACACAGAAGGAGACAGTGACATCTAACAAAATGACATAGCGAGCTGTGTGTCCCTTTACATCACTGTGTTTCTGGGGCAAAGGAGAGAAGGTG
Organism: Tragopan temminckii; assembly: GCA_028571105.1. Lineage (NCBI taxonomy): Eukaryota > Metazoa > Chordata > Aves > Galliformes > Phasianidae > Tragopan > Tragopan temminckii. Next base: position 13,101 of record JAOWBP010050900.1, on the reverse strand, counting down.
CAATTTGTGTCATTTCTAGATACTGCTTGTCCTGATATGTACAGACAAAGAAACAGCATGCTGCTTCTAGGAAGGTATTTTATGCTATCCTGAAGGTTACAGATACACAGGTCACTCTGAAAGTGATGCCTCTTCTTTATTTTCATAAAAACTACGTATATAATAATATAATATAGTCCAACACATCCCTCCAGTGTATTACAAAATAATGCAGGAAGTAAAAGAACAAATGGAGCTAGTGAGCTTTGAGCTTTGTTTAATCTGGCTTTTAATTACAGGTTTTTCAGGAATAATAATTAAAAAAAAAAAGGTGAGGTGTTCAGGCATTCCCTTTGAAAGTGAAATCTAAAGTACTCTCTTCCTTCACAAATAAAAAATGGCCTTTCTACTCACAGTGCAGTTTCTGTTAAAAATTCATTCATACAAAAACGTTTTGACAATAACCAGAAGTCCATTCTGCCATCTAGAGTATTAAAAAATTCCCTCTTATTTCTTTCCTTTTTTTTTTTCCCCTTGTAAAGATGACAGATGAAACATGACCAAGGAGCAGAGTGAGATGTTTTCTGAAGTCAGCACTGGGAGAAATTTAAGGGGAAAAAATAGAAACCCCTGCAAACCTTGCTGTCTTGCTACTCTAGTACGGAAAACCTCATCCTATTCTTCTTTGTCCAGTGTCTTTCAGAAGAGCACACAAATTCAAAGTTTACCCATGTCAGTTAACTAGGAAAGTCACAGTTATTTGTGTGATTTCACTTGTAGGACTTGCTTTACAGCCCGATCACAAATACATTCTGTCTTGCACACACAAACATCTGGAGGTGTTATCATTAACTGTGTTTTGGAAAGCCGTATGTGTTAGTAATAGCACACCAGAAAGTTTAGTCTTCACGAAGCAGCGACATAACAAGCTATACAATAAAGTCAAGAGAGGAGAAATGGTAGAGTTATGGATATTGCACACTCTGTTTCTAAAATGATCAAAACCATTAGACAGGCCAGTCTCACAGTTTGTCTTTTATATGAAGGGAGTCCTGTAAAATAAACAACCCTATATTGGAACAGTTTATTGTGGAATGGGATAACAAGATAAATTAAGCCTCCTGCTTATGTGCCACATGCGGTAACGGTTGGAAAGAAAATACTTCCAGTATAAAAGACAGTGGACAGTACTTTAGTATGAAAACGTCCCAGATAAGAGGTGATGGGATGAATGACCATCGCACTGCATCTTTTGCAAGATTTGTGGTAGACTATTTCAGAAGAATATATGGAATTCTTTCTATCATGAAATTACCAGACCAGGAGCAAGGCAAAAACCACTTTCTGATGTTAATATTTGGACATGGTTAATAATGAACATTTTGATGAACAACTCTTGCATTTTTCATATTCAGTACTGAATAAGGAAGGCTTTCAGTTTGCGAATATGTCAGTGCTGAGATTGCTTTCTGCTCAGTGTCTCAGCAGTGGCAAACTTTGCCTCTCACTTGAAGACTTAGTCCTTCTCCATCCGTGAACGTAGATACCAACTGCTCCACAACATCAGATTTAGGAGGTGTTCAAAGTACCAGACTACAAGAATAGGATTGGGCAGAGCTAGAAATGCACAAGAGCTAGAGAACCCTTAAGAGCCCATGCCTGAGTGTATGGAACCAATAGACACCTGGAAGTTTGTACAGCCCACATGGTCTGACCAAGAGAAATGAAGCAAGGGAAGTGGAGAACTGTGTAAGCAGTCATCCTGGAGATAAGTATGGTAGAGCAATTACTCTAGTACAGGAAATTGATCACTCACTTTTCTGTTTGGTGAGCACTTGTGAGCATTGGTTTCATTACATTTCAATGACTTCTACATTCATTGCCAGTGAAAACTAAAAACAAAAGCAAAACTAAACTACTGTGCATGCTCTGATAAAAGCACAACTTACTTTTTCCTTGCTTCATTCCCTGCAATTAAGACATGCTTGTAAAATCTGATACCATGCTTCCTTCAAGTCCTCTATCCAGACAGTGGAGAGAAGATTATTAAATAAACAGTACTTACAGACTGATAGTTTCAGATGAGCTCCTTGAAACAAGTTGCTTTTCTCCAGATGCTTCCCACTCATAGGTTCCTAAAAGCAGGTACTTTCCACAACAATGAAATGCAGATACATTTGAGAGAAATTTAAATTGCTACTGACAAAATAAATGCTACCCAAGACTTTACAGTATAAACTGAAAAGTGACAGAGATTTTAAAATGAAACATCGATTACTTTGTTATTTGGTCAGATCCAAAGGATAAATATCCCTTAGAAACAGCTAAAAGACATAGCTGATTATGGATTATGAGTAGGAAAATGGCACTGTCCTTCCAAACAACTTGCCAAAATTGGCAGTTTTTTTAATTGCCAGTTATTGACTTCTAAGCAAATAACCTACTGAATTAGCATTTAAAACAGGGATTGTTCAGATTAGGCTCTGCAAACACCAAAGCCTGTATCATTTTGACTGAGGAAATCCCTTAGATAACACTAAGCAAAATAACCTCTTGAAATGAAAGAGTAACACATTTTCTTCACACATCTTCAGTCCTAGTTTGTCTTTACTATTACAAATAATATAAGCGTTTGTTCTGTACTTAACCTTAGTCAAGGTCCTTAGTGGACCTCATTATACTTTCACACGAAAAAATATAGAAGCACACACAGTAATTTTTTTGAAGTGTTTAGTGCTTAAGACGTGGATTATAATACCCATAAAATATGCAGAGTATGAGACAGCAAGGTAGTCAACGAGTGACCAACAGACAGTTGGACTAGATGATCTTTGGGCTTTTCCAATTGTTGTGATTCTATAATTTTTATACATGATACAGTTTTCCCTTCCTTGTCCCCTGTTGATCTAATTTTACTGCATTAAATTTTCCTTCTAGTTTAATGCAAGCACATTAGGTCTCAATGTTAGCAGCAATCACAGTGAACAAGCCAGGAGAGTAGGGAATGCAGAGAAATCCTGTGGATGTCCAGCTCGCCATTCACCCAGCCTTGCTAAATTAATTGAGACGTTGTCAAAACTAAGTCAAATCCAAGCCCGTGAGCACAGAGCCAGAAGCCACAACTGCATGTCTACACTCACGATGCAGCCAGGATCAGAAGGCAGTGCCACACCACAAGTTCACATTTTTCCCCCTCACTGGAAGACCTGCACATTCAGAAGCAAATTAGAAGTCTCATGGTAGAGGTTTTAAAAAAAAACCATTACCTTCCAAAGCTGGTCACAGAACTCCCACGCCAGTGTGCTGCATTGCTGCCCTCAAAGCCCGCTGAAGCTCAGAATCATGAGGGGCCTCCAGGAGAGAGTTCATATTCCATTTGCCCCCCCAAAAATACAGATTTTTTTAAAATGAAATAATTGTCCTGTGAAAGTGCCTTTTGATCATTGTAACAACTAGTTTCAACCACTCTGCTTTCTCCAGCCAAGTATGATTTACTGATGACACGTCATCACAACACCAGGAATGGACTTGTTGATATGTTAAATAATGGGACTTCTTTCAGATAATTTTTATAGCTCAAAATTCTGATGGCATAAAAGAGTCATCATACAGTTATTTAACTGTAGAGAGCTGTTACTTTTCTTAGAATAACTTTGAACTCCGTCTCTTTTGGGAAGAAGGAGGCATTTTTCAAATAAAATCCAACTTCCATTCTTCCTGCCCCAAAAGCTCAGTCTGTATTAGCTGGAACAGTAACAGAAACATGAAGATGTGTATTCAGGCAGACTGTAAATTTTACCGGAGCCATTTATGTTACTAAATCCAAACAAAGATCTAAACCAAAACTCAATGGTGTATATACATATAAATGTTCCAAAATGATACGGACTGAGATTTTTAAAGCTGGAAAAGGACCCTAGCCACACAAGTCCCAAAGAAACTGATTAATTATGTGGTTGACAATCTCAGTTTATAAACCAAGTTAACTCCTGCTATAATTTCATTGTCTTCATTGGAGTTAGAGTGGAAATGTATTTGACAGATAGTCATGTTTCTTCTCCAAGAATAACTTCTAAGGCAGAAGGTTTAAACATGAGTGAATGAAAGTCAAGTTCTACCCTAATTTAAACCCTTTACAAAACAGCTGACTTGGAAACGAGGTTGTAAAGAAAGGCAAAAAGAGACATGAGCCTATTCTTCCTTTGCTGGGACATTACATCAATTTCCTTAGGTAATGGTCATGTCTCCAAAACACAGCGGGAATCCAAATTGCAGTTTGTTGGAGATTCTTTCCTTCAAAGCCTGAAAATTCATGCATTTCACAAGCAGTAAGTGTTGGGGGAGGGCCTGGGCTCCTCTCAGCAGAGAACAATGAAATTCACTTCTGTTCAGTGCTGCATCAATTCAAATCCTGTCTGCTTCAAAATGCATTTCATCTTTTCCTACGACAAACACTAGGAATGTTGATTGTAATATGAACACCAGAATTAGTCACCTAGTTTAGTGAGAAAATAATGTTTCATACATTTTCAATCTCTGCATTATTTAAAATAAAAATCCAGTGGGCAGATTATTATTACTTTAAAGTGTTGGGCTATTTTGGGCTTATATTTAGCATCAGAGCAAACATGGCTAACAGGTCAAGTGCTTCTTTCTCACCTTATCAAAGGTCTGTGCAACTCCAACCTCAACTTTTTATTTGTAGCATTGCTAAGGGTATGAAGAAGATTTATTGCTTTTCCTGAAGTGTCTTTTTTGCCAACAGCAAAAATCTGAGCACCACAACACTAAGTGTAGTGAATTTCTAATGTCTTTGTTTCTGATTCTTCTACTGGCAGAAGTTATTCTACTAAAACAAAAGTGATGTAATCTGGCAGTAACTGAGCTCAGCATAAACAAAATGGCTCCACAGTAATATTCATGGTCTAGAGAGATTATTTCTAGGGCAGGCAACACGAGCCAGCAACTGGTCTAGGCCGAGCACTTTCATTCTGCTCCCAGCTCTCCTCTCATTGACTCTCTTCTGTCAAACCAGATAAAGTCACACACTGCTGTAATACCCAACTCTACATCAGAGACCCATTTGCTAAGCACCCCTAACGAGATGAAGGTTGAGATGCTTCCTTACCCAAAACATCTTGTGATCACTTAGAAACAGGATAGATACTGGATCAAGAGCATCTCATGTTTCCCATCTGTAAAATGCAGCTGCTGAATCTCAGCCTAGTAGAGTGGAAGCCAGTGCTGTTTCGTTTAGTGTACACACCTGTAACCCTGTTCTCTTAGGGTAATGTCAGCAGTCATGGTCCAGTTCTATCTTCTGTTTTTCACCTGGCCTCATCTCCTTCATTTTGGCTATGTCTGAAGTAAGCTCTCCTCCCCCAGAGCTGCACACTCTACAGCCTTTCTCAGACATGAGAGCTTAACAGATTTTCTTCCAGTCCCCTTCATCTCTTTGACCCTCATTCTCCAGCAGTTTCCATCTACAAATACAAGGCGGCTGTGCTTTACCTGCTTCTTTGCCATCGCACACAGCATGCCCAAGCATCCCGGCTTCAGTCCCAGCAAGCAGAATGCAAGCAGAGTTGCTGGATGCTTGTGAGCCACCATCCCAAAAGCCCTCTTCAGTCATAAGATAGAAAAGTGCAATGTGCTGCCATAAAAGCCAGCCCATGGGGTTTTCTTCTCTTTGCCAGCATTTTACAGTATCTATGCATGTGTGGGTGGTGCTCATTAAGAACAATGACATAGTGATAAGCTGAGAAGCGAGAAAAACCATGATTATGCTCATGTGAATTCTGTGAATTCTTATTCTGACACTGAAACAAATTATAGTTTTCCACCTTTAGAGTCCATTTGAGAGCCCACTCTGCTGCTATGAAACAATGTGCACCAAACCAACTTCTCTGAAAGGGTGGAGGAACACCTTGGAATTCTCAACATCTGAAAAACAGTATGCAGCAGGCATGAGGCAGGGTAGAGCAAATGCTGTTTCTTCTGAGTTCTCAAGCATACAGGCTTTTCATTTCAGTGGGCCGCAGAGCTCCTGGAAGCATTTTTAAAATCTGTTCTTGAAAAGTATCATGATAAGGAACTTCAAAAAGCATGTCAGGAGAATTTCTACCCTGCATCACTTCCCCAGTCAAAATAGAACATGCCATCTATTTTACCAGCAATTAGAGAACCAATTACTTGCAATTAGAGAAGAGTCATGACCAAACTTTTAAAACGTCAAGATGTTTAAACTTCACCAGCTGAGGTAAAACATGGGGGTGGAAAAAAACATTGGTGCATTATGGATGGAAAATAAGCTACACAGAGATCTTCTTGTTCCGTGATGACATCCATGTTAGTACTATGACTTGAAAAGTACTTTTAGTATTGCCACATTCACTCAGAGGGCCAAGGAGAGCATTGCTGCAAAGGCTTAAAAAAATTCCTAAGGTATAAAAGAATCATAAAATAACAGCAATTTAAAATTGCATCTTGTCTAGTGATCTCATTTCCTTAGGATCACATTCTTATTACTCTCCAAGTGTGAAACATACTTAAGTCTTCCTGAAAACTAAGGTTCTGACTCTGTTAAATAAAATAGGTTCCAAGTGACCAAAGCTGAATTAATGGTTTGTTCTATAGTGTTGGCCCTGGAGCATCTCCCATCAGAGGAAAGGCTGAGTAAGCTGGGTCTGTTCAGCCTGGGGAAAAGGAAGACTAAGGGGAGATCTGATTAATGTTTATAAATATCCAAAGAGTGGTGGGAGGCAAATGGATGAGGCCAGGCTTTTTTCAGT
>JAOWBP010050899.1:0-17396 GCA_028571105.1 Tragopan temminckii | reverse complement strand
GTTCGTCGAGGATCTGGCGGACGACGGCGTGGTGTACGGCGAGGTGCGCTGGGCACCGGAGCAGCACCTCCAGAAGGGTAAGTGCAAGTAAGGATTGCCGAAACTTCCACGGGTTTTATTACAGAAAGGTATTTAAATACTTGTAGGTGTTTATTAACATTTCTTAAATGTTAGATGTTGCTGTTTATCCTTTCTGTTACGGTATATCCTGAATATAGTTCATTGATTGCTGGCTAATTAAAGTCATTAATGAATCAATGAATTGCTTCAACCTTGGTTTAGTTTAAACTGCATGGACTGAGTGTTTTTTTTAGTGCAAGAGTAACCTTTATGTTTTCAATTTCTCCCACTGGGAGCAGTGTAGACAAGAAGCATAGAATTTGCTAAGTTTAGCATAAACATTAAAATACAGACTACACTATTAGACTAACTTCTACTCATATATATCTTACTCCTTTTCTTCATTTGATTTCAAACTACTGGAGGTTGGTCTCTAGGAAAGTCAGCCAGCACCCAGTGTCACACAGTTATGCAGTTTATGTAATTCCTTTAATTTTAAAGGAGTCACCATCTCAACAATAAGACAACAAAGCTGCTTCTAAAGTCTATACACTCAAGTAAAAAAATGCAGCTTTCTATAGACGGCTTCTTGTCTACGGTTCTTTTAATTTATATTTAGTTTCATTTACATAGAATAGCCATAGAGTGCTATTTTCTGCAACATCTCAACAGTAATTTCTTTTAGGGAGCATGAATCAAAAGCAGAAAAGGCTTTGGATCCTAGAAAAATAGAATAAATCAGGAAGACGATGACAATGGGAAAAGAACGGGATAAAAATAATCTGTATACTAACTGTATGCTAACCTTTAGAGAAGTCAGTTTCCAAGACAACAGTAACTCAAAATATTCCAGAACAAGGACACAGCCTTAAAAGAGACAAACAATCACCTTATCATCAAACCTATCAACAGAAGAGAAAAATGACAGCTCACTATTACACAGAGACACAGGCTTGAAAAAGCATGGATAGACATAAGTAATTGCAATGAAATATTCTAACATCAGTTAACAGTTAGAATTTTGCATTGCAGGTCTGCTCTGACAAAATCAACTGAGAAACACATAAATTGCCTGTATAACTTTAAAGTGGCTAAAAAGCCAGCAAAGAACTTCACGACTCAATCTGCTTCAACAGCAGTCAAATTCCAAAGTATATTGCTGAGCTGCATGTTCTAACTGCTGTTATCTCCTCAAGCCATGGGGAGAGTCACACCAACACAAAATAGAATATTAGTCTCAGCTGGTTGTGCAACAACCATAGCTAAAGTAAGAAGAATATGTAAGAATGGATATGAAAGTAGACTGTTGTTAGCAGGGGGGTCAGAAGGTGTAAAACAAGCTGAAAACATTAGGCACAATCCATGTGAACATAACTGGGCTTTGAGAGGCCGAAAATACTAAGGATTGTACAGATGACGAGCACTGCTCAGTGAATTCTACACACCAAGAGGAAGAACCACCAGGTCAGGAATGGCCTGAAACAGAGGGCAGCTCTCTGCAACCTCATCAGATAACTGAGCGCATCAGTAACAGGATGTTTCTTGCCATGATTACACTCCCCAGAGTGAAAACGCAAAAATAACTTCCTTCAGTTCCCCAAACTGAGATCCAAAAAGTTCTCTAGAGCAGGTGGATTTATGTTAGGTTAAATACGAAACATACAAAAAAATCCTCTTTCAGTAAAGTATAACATATTAGCATAATTAGGTATCTCACATAGGTTTGTTAGCAGTATAGACATAGCAATGATAAAGCAATGTTGCCTGTGCCTGAACAGACTGGCCTACACAACGCAACATCCAACCATTCAGACAATTCCTTACTGTGAATTGTAACCAAGCTTTCAAATCGTCCAACATGTCACTACCAAACCAGGGTATTCCCATGACAGAACCCTTCAAATTGGCACTTGTCTTACTGCAAATTATGAATGAGAAGCCCATTGTTCCTATACAGGGATTCTCAAATGTGTAGTCAATTACACCCTGATTTAAGGACAATGGAAAACTGTTCTCAGTGTGAAAAAAAAATAAGTTGAAATAATCTTTTGTAAAGAGTAATTGTAATTGTTTTGTTTGGAAACTACTATTGTACTATTCAGAATAGTTTGTGATTTGTAAAATTATTTGTATCAAAAGAAAATCTGAACAGTGGTTTTGCATATAAAAGAGTTTGCAGCTCAGTGGCTCTATGTGATTAACATACAGTACAGACAACTGCATTTGCAGAGTATGGATAATCTGACACTTGAAAAAACTACCAGGAAAGAGTCTGTCTTTATATATAGTTATGAATCCACACAGAAAGGGAGTTTTTGCTTTTTAATCTACTGTCAAAAAAGAGCAAACTGTATGATGCACAATGGCCAGGAGAGGTTTCCTTGACACAAGTATGGGAAATAATTATTTTTATAGTAGCTTTGTCAGAGGTACAAACTGCTTATTTTGACATGACTCAATCAAAACGTATACGTAACAAGTCAGAAACTTAAGAGTCTATACAGAAATATAAGAAAGAAATTAGAGAAATTTTGCCAGCTTTCCACTTTACTGTTACATTAGCTGCTTTGAGGTAGGATCAGAAAGCCTTTTCCATTCTCACTGAGCAGAAAATATACAGAAAGCTTACCTGAAGTGGTAAAAAGATGTTGGAACATATACAGAATAGCAGATCCCCATGTATATGTATATTTTTATATATCTTAACTGAAGTTGACACTTGAAAATACTTATCTAAAAAAGAGCAAGTTGATGTAAGAATATTTCTAGGAACTGAACTCTTCAGGGACAGATTATGACTTCAGTTGTTTCACAATCTGTTTTTTCTATCCTGTCAAGAATTGGCTATTTCAGATCATTTGTATTGTGAGAGCAGAAGATTGTTCAATATTTTAAATGAAACCACAGCATGGGAACAATGCAAGGTGTAATCATGAATTACATTACAAATAAATGGAGTGAATTTCTGTCACACATGAAAACTACAGACCTTTGTTAAGAGTACTGCTTGCAAAAGATGATGAATCAAAAAACAAACAAACCCAAATAGGCTAGTCCCTTTCCTACCTCCAATATATGGTGAGAAATCCTGTTGTGCAGGAAGTGATGAAATGATTAGTTGATAAAATCCCAAGTATGCATAACCAACAAAAACAAGAACACAGATACACATCTCAGATGTTACTGTGCAGTAATATCTAAAACCTTTTTCAGTGAAAGGATATCTTGCAGGACTGTCCTTCAGGGCATTGAGGAACCCTGCTTGTTGAGAACCTGTAGGAACAGAACCCAAATTACCAATTTAGTAAGAAAGTGGACTAAAGGCTGTTTTCACCATGGTGCACACAGTATTTGAAGAGCAATCAAATAATCATAAGATAAAGCTTACTAATATGAATCTGAGATTATGTTACTTAGCAGCAACATCAGAAAAAAAAACCTCAGGTTACATTATCAGGATAACATCTGCAGGATATTTTCTCAGTAATGCCAAATTGATGCATGCATACTTTCCCTTGAACAAGATTTCTGACTATCACTGTTCTTTTCAGACCTAATATGTTAAAAAAAAATTGTAACCTACTTCTTTCTTTTGAAATACGGTTTTCAAAAGCAACTTCTTGACTTGGAAAATTTACATCATAAATCCCAATTCTCACTTTATTCTGGCAACAAAGTTGTCCAGACTATAATCCCGTTCCTACTGCACCTGCATAGAAGGTTTTTCTAATAGATGCTAATTGCCTCTGGGAAAACAAGAGAATATATACCAGCCAGAAGGAGCTCCGGAACTGAATGCACAAATGAACTACAGATGGAGAGGCATCCACTTCAGCTCTATAATCATTAGATATTCACCAAATAGGGCAATTTGACAATTGGCTGATAAATATGAAACTAAATACACAAAAATGAATTAGTCTGTAGAAACAGCGTCACATAAGACACATTCTTTTTGCATTTTACTGTGCAATTTAAATTACTTAAATGCATCAGATTGAAATTTTCCTTTCAGCTAAATCTATCTGAAGGTCTGTATGAAAACAGAAAAATTCTGATTAATATGTCTTTACAACAAATGAGAAATGTCAGTGTGTGGATATTTATACACACACAACTGTTTCTCAAGACCTGTGTGGCCAATTTTACTGTTCACCATTAAAAAGGGAAAGTTACTTACCTTGTGTTTCTGAGTCTTTCCAGACTCAAAGCCTTAGCCTTAAGGCACAAGGCTATTGGAACATCCCCCCTGTGTTCTTACTGTTTTTAAGATCCTTAATGGCAATGGCAGCAGGTAAATGTGATCTCTATTCCCTACGACTGGTCACACTCTTTCAAGCAGTTCCCAGCATATCAGAAGGGAAAGGTTACTTACTGCAAAATACAGCTGAAATACTGGTAACTGAAACAGATGAAAAAAATTTGTAGGTAGATACTACTACTGAAAAGCTTGGGGGGATGGAAGAAAATCTTGCAGGATATATCTTTCAAGTATCTGACTGACAAAGTCAGTTTATCATTTTTAATACTGCGTGCAAAGATTCTTAATCCTGGAAGGGAAAAATTTCAAAGGGATGCCTCAAAAGTAAGGCCATAAGAAAATAAGAAGTTTGCTGCATCTCATTTCTAATCATCAGTTAGGTTCACCAAAAATTAGAAAAATGGCAGCTTGTAAGATACATTAAAAATGAATTTGTATAAAGTGATTTTAAAATAAAATTGTTTCCTATGTAATCAGCAAGGTTAGAGAAGGAACTTCCCTATTCCTATCAGGCTGAACTATTAAATGCATATTTACTTATTAAAAAAAAAACCAACCATAAATGCCTCCAAGTTGCTAATAAACATCTCAGTTCCTTCTTGAAAGAATACTGTCAGAAGGCACTCAAAATAATACAGGATATATAAAATGAAGTGTTGCTGATGGAACAGTAATCCTGCAAGGATCATCTTCGGAAGAGGCTAAGAACAGGATTTGACTAAAGCCAGCATGATTTTCTCTGGAATCTAGGATTTTGCCAGGACATGTGGAAATATCTATGAATGACCTTTGAAACACTGCAGAAAAAAGCAGCCCCAGGTCTCAAGACTTTATCCAAGCCAACTGAATGTGAGTTAACACACTCAGTATGTTACCAAATCACTTTGTGCAAACTGCAGAGATTCAGATTAAGCAACCGAGCCTCCTGCTTAATGTTGTGCATCAGCTCAAGGACTATAACTGCTAAACAGCACACGGTTGATTGCTAACTATTAGGAAGAAGAATAGGAGGGCTTCTAGAAGCATGGTAGGCAAAGAGTTCAGAGCCCACATTTGTGAAGAACTTCTTTCTGGATAAAGAAAATCTTAAATTTGAAAGCTGAGCTTGAAGCTTAAATATAGTAAAACATCAAGTAACAACTCACAGTTCATGCCTACTTCCATTGCCTTTGAGGATCAGTCTTTAGAATTATGGAGGTTTGTCCTATCTCATTCAAGGCAGATAAAACTCCACGGTGAGAAACTGTTTTACAGCTGATTCACTTAGACAAGTCAGCATTTAGAATTTTACTGTACGTTATCTGTAACACCTACACAAAGCTGTAGTGTTTCTCAGCCACACGGAGGCACAAATAATTTCTCTGATCTTTGTCTAATTCACAAAGAATTAGATATGGACACTGTGAAGTTAAAAACTACTGGATAAATCCACTTGACACAAATGTTGAAATACTAGCATAATACTGGTAATTCGCACGCTGAAATCTGCAAAAAAGCTTTATTGTCTTTGGGAAATAAAGATAGGTTAGCTTCAAAAGTAGCTTTACATTGTCAGACCAATCACACTTTTAACTACTGAATTCTAACAGACTAAAATGGCAGAAAATATGCTGCTGTCAGCTGTGCACGTATATGCTCATGTATGCCCAAATAAATTTTGAGGATTTGAATATTAGTGGAAAATGTTTTCTTTCCAATAGTAACTTTTCCCTTTTAAACCAACAGGGACATCTTTTCTCTGCTCTTTGAACTGCTCTTTGTCTGGCAGTGAGAACAACTTGATCCAGACTCCCCGAAGTCAGTGCCCTGGCTCTAATGCTACATCTCAGACAGCCACTCAGTACTTTTACCACTCTTTAATGAATCAGGAATAAGAGCAGTTTGTTTTTCAAACTTTCATCCCTGCACAGTGTAAGTAACTTAGGAAATTGAAAACAATCTGGCATATTTTCCAGTAAGACATTCTCTAAATATCGCCATTATCAAATTAGCTTTATAAAAGAATTATTAACTACAATTATTATTTCTATCAGGCTTCCTTTGCAATAAAAAATATAAAGAAATAAAAAAAATCACATTTCAAAATGACTGAAAAAATACTGTTCAAAGCACTATATATCCTATATAATTAGCAAAACATGTAAGTTTCCTAATGAGAATGGATCTAAAACCCCCACAATATACAGAAATTCTTTAAAGATAACTCATAACTTATCAATGCAAATTGGGTAATCATCACATAGGAGTTAACTCAATTTGTTATATGCTCAGGGGAACAAAAAACAACAAAAAAAAACACCCATCACCCAAAAGTCTTGAAAATATCCTATCTTTAAACCCAATCAAGAATACAAATAAAAATCAAACTTATGAATATTCATGTTCCTATATCTCATCTGATTCACTACATTACAAAGTAGTCATTCGCAGAATGTCTATGCAAATGAAAGTAACATGTTAAAAATAGGGTCAAGAAAGATGCAAACAACAAAAAAAAGTGTAAAATAGCTCAAATCTGAGAACAAAAGCTCTTTGGGAAAATGATGCTAACTTAGTCATACAGCATGTGTGCTGCTTTTTCAATAAACTGCCTACAAAGTGATTAAAATCAAGAAAATTAACATTGTATTAAGGAAAAATCAATGCTAAGTCAATGACTACCATGACCAGGGTCTGCTGGAGACCAGAATGGGAGTTGCTGAAGGTTGTGAAGCTTTAGAGAAAAAGGCAAATAAATAAATAAATAAACCCTGAATGATCAAAAGATTAAATTAAAAGTAAAAAACTCAAGCAAATGGCTACATACGTAATCTGATTTCACCAGCATACTTACGAAGAATGACGTGGGTGATAACGAATGCAAATATAAAGACTGTCAGAAAGGACAGAGATAAAATAAACATATAAAAAAATCTGTAGTTTCTTTTCCCCACACAGTTGCCTACCCAGGGACAGTGGTGATCAAACCGTTCTGAAATGAGAGGCAGAAGAAAAAAATGGAAAACAATTAATAAAATGCTGTTTACTTGGAAAAAAGCTCTCTGAACACTGCATTAAAACTCAAGATTTAACTGGCATTTGCTAAGTATCCCCAGAGAAACTCTTATTTAGGAGGGAAAAAAATAGAAAAGAAAAAGGAACTTTTAAATGAAACCTTACAGCTTTTAAAGAAATTCCAGCATGGTTGAGGAAAGCCCCTGTTAAACTTGCAGCATTGTTTGGTAAATTGCGCAGTCAGACCAATAAGCTTGCATTTATTTATCCACTGTTAGATGGAGCAGTACCAACTTAATTCCACTTTTTCCAAAACAAGATTTTCTTCCAGTGACATTTCCACTCAGAATCGGAGTTTTTATATTTACATCTCTCGTGATCACATATCTGACTTTTATGCCCAGTATCATCTCATCCATTAGGCAAAACGAAATATTCACACTGTCATTTTCTTTTATCACTTTACTCAATGTATTTTCCATTCCAGACCACTTATTTTCCCACTTACAGTTGATGCTGCCTTGAAAAACCACTCAAAACAGTAAAACCATTCACACAAACCATTTTCCAGGCATTAAGATTCAAACAACCTTGTAAAATTTGCTTATACTTTACTAAACCAACCTCACTCCCTTTATTTCCCTGAGAAATTAAAGCGTTAATGGGACAGGAAGAGTCCGGAGCAGTTCAATAAGGAGAGTCCCAAAGAAAAACTCCATGATGGAAAACGGCAATTGGACCAGTGAGCTCTGCAGCCCCAGGCAGCAAGGAGCCTCCTTGTCCCAAAACATAGGTAATGGAAACAGAGCAATTGTCAGGAAACTAAATGGCCTTTTGGAACTGGAGAGATTATGCCAACATAACGATAGAATTTTCAATTTCTAATGAAATCCAAGTTCATAACACAAGGCAGATGCTCTCACGTCGACTGACTCTCAGCCTCCAATTCTCATCCAAGTCCTGTTTTGTTCTCCGTGACTTTCGTGCCTCTGCTGACGTATGATAACAAACTATCTGGAATTGCCCTGAAAAGTTAAACTATAAATTTGAAGTCCTTAAGCTCTATGCTAAAAAGGCACATCTGTTCAAACATACCAGTTTATTTTAACTATGTCTTTATGTTGAAGATCTACGTGAGAGGTTTTCCTTGAAGGATGTATTTCGGATTATCTCCATTAAGGGGAAGACAAAAAAAAAATAAAAAAAAATAATCAAAACAAAAATAATAAAAAAAAATCATGCAAAACAGATTTCTGAGTTCACCAGACTTGCAATTTTTCTTGTTTGTTTGTTTTTTTAATGCTTTTGCGTGACAGCTGTTTGGACCACATGTTTCTGCCATAAATCTGTTTCAAATGGGGCTATTAAAGGTGAAGTCATTGAATTTCTTATGAAAAGACTTCAGGAACACTTTGATTTAGAGAGATTACTAAGTATACCAAGAGTGAAATACTCCCAGTCTCTAAAAGAATGGGCAATATTACCTCCCAGAACAAGTATCTACTGTATTTGAACAATGCTGATTTTCACATTTGTGCTTGTGAATGAGTCCTTATGGTTTGAAAAATACCATTTTATTATCGTTTTATGGGTACCTAACATAACACATGAGCAAATAATAACACAAAGAGTAATACAGTTATACAGACTTCTAAAAAGCATAATCCTAGGGTACTTTTGTACCCCAATGCCTCAGAAATAAAAAAATATAAAATCATGACACGTCTTTGGAAAGTGAATTCCATGCAAACACATTCATTCTCTTCTATGCTCACAAAGCAGGAATCAAATTCTACCAATATTAAGCTCAGTTTCCAGCTACTAAACACTATTTAGATCGATGTAGACACATATTTGGTAAATTCAGATAAATGCAGGCACAAATACAAATAAACACACTTATCTACAAACAGGCACACACAAATACATACAAACATCAGCCCATTCCCTAATAGAGACTGACTGTTACTTGCTCCTACTCTCCCTTTCTGTCTTCAGAATTTCTGTATAAGCTGAAAGGATATGCTTTCTCGGGAAATGCCTTATCAACCATTGTGAAGACAAGTAACTACCCAGCACATTTTAAAAGCAGAAACAGACTGAAAAGACTGGGAAAAAACCTACTACGGTGTCAAATTTGAAGCTAGTCTAAAAACAAACAAACAAAAAAACACAACCAAGTTAAGTTTTAGAGGGTTTATGTGAGTTATGAATAAACTGGGCCTCATTTTTCCCAGTCATAAAATACAAAGGGATATGACATTTATGCTATAATGCCACAAAACAGCAGCTTTAATAGCAAGGGATTAGTAAACAGTCAGTTCCAGCAAAAACAGTCACATACTAAGTTGAAACTCCTAGCACTGTTGACTGAAATATAAACTCTCTTCGGAAGAGCTGTTCCCTCTTCCTTGCAAAAAGTCCTAATTTAATAAGTTTTAATGAAGAAATAACAAGATATCAAAGATCTCATCCAGAAGCCTGCAAACTGAACAATCAGCAGCCTGGAAAAGGAAGCTCTGCCTGATGTCTTTACTTGATCTGGCCAATGTTGGCAGCAAAATCAAGATTCACCTTCACTGAGAAATTAAAGAATACTAATGCTAAGAGGAAACTAAAAATTCTGGCCCTTGTGAACTTAAAATATGGAACAAACATAAATGCAACCAGTAGGTGTTAAGAAGAATCAAGAACTGTTTGAAGGTGATGGCTATGGTTTTGGTTTGACTTTACAGGGTATCTAGACAGCTAACATGTTCTATATTTACCCTACACTCACACCAAGGTTAATGTAAAAACATTTGCAGCAAATGAAAGGAATCAAAATATTGCTACCACAAACTCTTGTTAATATAAAGTATATCAGGACTGTCAACAAGGGAGGAAGCTAAAAGGTATGGAGTTTGTCTATGAATGTAACCTAGGTACAAAGAGGTAACAGATCATCCTCCTGCACTCAATTTTAAGCAAAATAAGCCAAGTAGCTGCTTCAGTATGTGGGATGGTGTCATTGCCATAATAGAGAACTACTGTTGAAAAACAACCTCTTGCTTGTGTGTTCATGGCTTTCCTTCCACAGATCAAGACCACTGTATGTCTAACCCGTGGCGGGGGGGAGATAATGCTGGTTCATAAAGTCAGACTGACTTCAAACAGGATAACTTTCTGTTGAAAAAAAAGTTTCAATATACTTTTCAGAATCTGAGAACAAAAGCTGATACAAACAAAAAGGACTCAAAAAACCGTGTGAAATTTATAAAGTGATGTATCAATGAAGAAAGGAGACAAGTAAATGAAGATTAAAAGTGCTGCTGTAAAGACAGTAAAAAAATCAAAGATGTAACAAAGCTCAAGAGATGTCAGCAAACCTCCAGTAGTGACATTACCAATTTATCCCAAGTGATCTGTAACTTGGAATTTGGATAGTAACTGCTGAGGTTGACCAGTACTTCCATAATGAAATCCTGAGCCAACTTACAGCTTAGCCATAATGGAATAGGTGGGCAGATGCAGCCCTTCCAGCCATCTCATCCTGCATCCTTCTTTCCGTGTCTAACTGTTGCTGAACCAACTGGCAGAAAAGGCAAAAAGCAGTTACCTTACTGGTTGCTCAGTGAGTAAAAATGGCTTTCCAGTGGCTGAATGTTACTAAGGTATGTGTGAATGGGCACAAAGGAAAGAGCCACACAAGTGGGGAAAAAAAACAGAGGAAGCTCAGACACTTCAGAAGCAGGGAGCTGTTGGCATGACCCAGCTGTCTCATTAGAAGTTACCCAGTAATATATGCGACATGGGTGTCAGAGAACACACAAGTTACATCCTACTTTAGACACTTCTCTCAGTTCCTTTCCCTAGAACATTTAGATCTCGTAACTTGCTTAAGAAGCAGTAACTGCTGGATATCACAAAAACAAAAATGAAAACATTTCCGATTTAAAAATCAATTGTCTGTGGGGGCTGTACAGATGCAGAGTGTTTGCTTTAAAAGCCACCTGAAAGCACATTACTTGCTGCTCAAAGAGCCAAACCTTTACTTTACTGCAGCACAGCACGTGGTCTCCTTAAATGCTTAGCTTCTACTTTTCAATCCCTGCGCTCCAGGAACACACATACAAATTGACCCTAAAGCTTGCTCTTTGAAAGTTTCTCTTTCAAAACACTCAATAAAAGCTTTCTAGCTTAACAAGAAAACAACAACAAAGAGCATTAAAAAATATTTATAGGCCAGCCTGGTCCTTCACATTGCAGCTTATGTTTTCTGTATGCACTTTGATTTCAGAAATATGTATTAAGTAGGTCACTCCAAAAGTAGTGCCTCCTATTTATTTCCATGGAAACTAGCGCAGATACAAAGAGCACAATAACACTAACTGATAGAGCAACTTCTCAGCTATTCTTCAGCAGTCACCACTATTAGCTATGCATTTCTGTCAGCATGAACAACAGCTTGTGTGCTGCATTCACCTGCATGGCCATTCAGAATATGATTTGTCTTTTATGTCATGGTTGCCACTGCTGAAATGCACCACCCACTGTCTCACTATGCTCACATCCACTATTTGGTCTCCACCAATGTCTAGCAAGTGCTGATGAATGTCAGGTGAATGCCACTCAGTGGTTGCCATTTTTTCTGCATGGAGGAATTCAATTCAGCACCTTTGCTTCAAAAGCACTTCTACATTGGACACCATTTGTCAGACTGCCCCTCTACTGCCACCTGTCACATAGAAACAATATATAATAGGGTACTGAAGGAAGGTTCAACCTCTACTGCTGTACCACCTCCATCTGCCTCCGATATCATGAGCCAACAGAATAAAATAGGAAACATTACTTCTGGAACAGCCCTCATATTTATGAACTGCTTCCTTTTGCATTTGCTCAATTGAATCACTGCATACCAACATATATTTTCTAAAGCTTAACATGACAGCAGATCTACAGGTACAAAATCATCTAGGCCACATAAATTGCATATAGTGAGCTCAAGTCAGAATTCACTTTCTAATTCCCCCAACTCATTCAACTAAAAGCACTACCTGGAAAAGACACAAATCTAGGGCATTCACAGAATGCTTACTGTGCTTTTAAATATTTAACACATGAAAACACACAGACCAAGATGGCAAATACCCATCAGCCCACTGTTCAATCATACACACATTTCATCTCAAGTAACTGGGCCAGCATTAATTGAAATTCTTTTTTATAGAAGCGGGACAAGTTTGGACCACTGGTCCATTGTTCTGGATGCACACTGAGCAATTATGTGGAGATAACAACACATCTGCAGCATATATTTGTCATAATGACAATTAAAGCTCTTTGTAGGACTATGATGCCATGATATGACGTCTATTCAGGCTTCTCGACTTGGCATTTTGTAAGACAAAAGGGTATTTTCAGAATTTGTTTTCTCTTGAAATGCTAAGGAAAACAAAGTTCGTTTTTTAAAAAATTCCTGTAAGGATTTTTTTTTTTTTTAATTACAAAAAGTATTTTTTTCTAAGACAACGCTCAGTCCCACAACCTGAACCACGTATGCATGGAAAAAGCAAATACAACCACGGCATTAAATCCTTTACAGTCAGTTCAGAATTCCTCACAATTTAACGTAACTAATAAAAAAAATCTTGTGTCTGTTCTTCACAGCTTATTCTTAAAAATTTATTCTTACCTCAGATGTTTGGTTCCACTAACTTAGATGTTATCATTCCTAAGAAAATCATTAGCATTAAAAAAAACTGATGAGACTTGCCATCAACTGGTAATAGCAATCAAGAATATGGATCTATTTGCATCACTTAATGGACATAACATTTACCTGCGAGACAGTAATTCCCCTTACAATGTCTTTACTATTAATTTGAAATCAGAAGATAAATTTATGATTAAAAAAAACAAAAAGGGTGAATAACAAAAGGCTTATTGCAAGTTGCAAGTTACATTTATATGCATGCTGATGTTATTTCAGAACATCTGTTAGGGACAATGCACAATGGATCCCTTAAACTATCAAGCTCTAGTACTTCTATACTTCAAAACCAAATCAAAACGCCCCCCCCCCCCAAGTAATCCATATGAAACAGAACAAGCCTTCTAGCCTTAAGTTTACACTCAGGAAACATGTACCAACAGTTTACATCAGATTGCACTCTAGACATTGAGCTAATCTTTACAAGACCATGCAAAGTGAAGCAGCAATATAATGCTGTGAAAAAACAGCCTCCATTAACAAAATGATAACGCGCATGCATATCTACACCAAATGTTCAGACATGCAAAAAAAAAAAAAATCATTTGCAATGTCATCTTTTTCCATGTCAATCAACTTTGGTAGTGACAGACTAATGTTGTTCTCAAAAAGAAAATGAACATACTTAATTTTGTTAACAAAAGATTTATTAGGAAAACATTCAATCATTGCCCTAAGATAGCTCATAGTAATTAAACTATTGTTACATAGCTCACTTCACTACTACCTCCAGTAATCAGTGTTGACTAATGAACAATAAATCCCATCGACAGCATGCACAATAATAGTGACATTTTCAAAGGCAACAGCAGCTGCTCAGAATGGCTGTTCTCCGGTAGGCAATAAGAGCATACAAGAAAAAGTATGTTATACATACTATGCACGTGTATGTATATACATATATATATACATATATATAACATTATATATATATATAAAACATTAAGAACCACACAACCGGCAGACACACTCAGTCATAAAGGAGGAAAGCTCAAACCACCTTAACCACCATTCTTAATCACCTTTCAAAATGTAATGCCAAGTGTAAATATTTGGTCATTTTTTTTAGGTTTCTAGTGGTAGTCCTTTGTATTTTCTCCCACTAATTTCTCTCTTAAATTTTATTCTGTGTTCTGAGACTTACATCATTTGTAGACTTGGGTATTTTGATCACCTCTGTTCTTTCAACCATATGCAGATAAACACAAACTACAACTTTTCTCCAAAGTAACCTATAATACCATTACCACTTTTTAAAAGACTTGCCTTATTTCCCAGTGCTTTGGCCTAAGTGTGAAAGGGGGAAAAAAAAAAAAAAAAAAAAAAAAAAAAAAAAAAAAAGAAAATCACAAAAACCCAAACCCACCCACCTCAGGCATACATACCGTGCTCCCTGATCTTCTAAAGTATATCTGGTATGCAGATGGAATAATCACTAAACAAATAATATTTGGAAGTGTGCTCTGTCTCCTCTCAGGTATTCTGAAAAGGTAGCACACCTTCTACAAAAAGAGCCAAAGCCAGTTCTCACATAGAATCATCAAGATTGGAAAAGACCTTCAAGATCATCTAGTCCACCTACCACCAATATTTCCCTACTAAACCATGTCCCCTGTTATCACATCTAAATGTTTCTTGAATACCTCCAGGGATGGTGACTTGCATAAGAAAACTAGAGAGAAAAACAAAAAGCAAAAAAAGAAAAAAAAAGAAAAAAAAAGAAAACAGCAGCCAGCATTATAGTTTCAACTGTTAAAAGTTAAAGAATCACTTTCCAAGAGATCTAGAGCTAGGGTTTTACCAGTTCAAGCACCCAGATAAAGTGAAAATTTACTCTTTTCACAGTATCATCTCATAGATTTCTAAACCCAGAAAGTGTAAGAAAAGAAGTAGGCAAAGGTCAATAAAGGATGTAAAGGCAAAAGGGGAGATAGTAAGATAACAAAGGAAGATTGGTACAGAACACAAGCAAAGTGAAGTCCTAACATCACTGGTTAGAAAGAACCTGGAAGTCATGGGCAAATGACTGAGACACAGCATCAGTGTTGCTAAAACAAAACAGACAATGCCACTTCCCACTCTGGTTCTGAAAAAAACAGTGTTTTCCAGGCTGGAAGATGGTGGGGTCTGGAATGAGTAAGGGAAGAGCTGCTCCCAGACCTCACTGGTAATGCTCTTTTTGTCTTGTTCTACGTGTGTTAGATTTTATATGCGTTTCAGTCAATAATTCCCCATTGGAAGAAAACAGATTTACAACACTGGTACTTAATAAGGGAAACTACTTTCCATAACAGTGATTTTCATTGAAAATCTTCTGTTTGGAATACTGCTGGGTACATGACACATTGTATTTTCAAAATAATACATCAGTGTAATGTGGTCAGGATCAGACACAAGACTACATCTATTGCACAGGTAGAATGCTTAAAAGAAGCAATCATTTAACTAGAACAGAAGTGTCTATTCACTTCTAATATAGCATATTTTCTGGGTTGGTTTTAAACAGGACCCACTTCTCTTGCTTATCCCAAATGCACTGCTTTGTCTTCCTTAGATGCTCATTGATCCTAACCATCAAAACCACTGAAATACCCTCAATGTCCTAGCCCAACCTGTATTATATTTGACTAGTTTTTAATCAAAGACTTCTTCACGTGTTCAAGGAGTTTATAAAATGCACTCTTAGCTTTCCAATATTGGATTAAAAATGATAATTTAATTATCATTGATGTAACATATTCAAATGTTGTTTTGACTACTAAAGGACCAGCAGTTTAATTATGTTCTGATTTCAAGTAAAAAAGCTTGATTTTGTTTCTCTGTGCTCCCAAGGATCTTTCTCTTTTTTCTCTCTGCCCTGAAGATGCTCTCACTATAATGGCTAGTTACTAAAAGAAACACAAGCTAATGAAGATCTAAAATCAGAATGCCCTTTCATCAACACTCTCAAAAAGCAACACACATAGTTTTACAGTTGGTATAAAAGAATTAATACTCTATGCTAACTGTGTAATATACAGTTCAAGAAGTCATAAGAAAATAAACTCAGCTCAAAAACTAAAACACAATCTTTCAATTTTCTATACTTATCTGTATCTTTATGTAACACCCAACCTGTTCACCTGGAAGAACAAGAACTGGAAAAACAAACCCCTGCCAACCTAATAAAATCTTGACATTTGGCCTCATATTTAGGATCTACAGAAAAGCAACATTCATGTAAGTGAGAAGAATCCTACCCCCTACTAAAACCAAAAGCCCCTATAGGATTGATGAACATGGCCGCCTAGGATCCATCAAAAACTATGGAAAACAAAGTGTTAACCCTACAGGGTTCAGAAAGAACTACAGAAAATTTCTGAGAGCGTGAGAACATTCTGCAGGAAATATCACTGCATGCTTCCCTCTTCTTCCCTTCTTCCCAGGGGATCCACTCTGGCCATGGCAGGAAACAGGCTGCTGCACCAACTGAAAGGTCTATACAGCTTAGCATGCCATTCTCATGCTCATCATGGTTTAAAAAAAAAAAAACAACAAAACAAAACACAAAAAACAAAAAAACCAACCCAACAAACAAAAAGACCCAACAAGCTACTTTCCTAGTAATTCTAATGAAAACATTTCAAAATCAAACCATCTTCAGAAATTTGAGCTTTCAATCCTTTGAGTTGAAAGAATCTGATAAGAAAAGCTATCTTTATCCATCAATCACAGAAGAATCACATAAGAACTTACAACACATTTAAAAAAAATAAAAATGGCCAAATTCTCTATGAGGAATAAAAACAGTGGCCCTCCTTTTCCACCCATACTACTTTTTTGTCTTGGTCTATGCAAGTTACTTTACTTGATAGGCAGAACTGTGGCATGTGAACGCAAGGAAGACTTTAGACATTTAGTTCACTGGACTAAGTGGATTTACTGCTTGCTAATCATTATTCACTGTTTTCTCTTAGCCATTCTATACAATATCTAGGTAAATTGTTTGGAAACAATGAATTGCCTCTCATTCATCTTTTATTATAGAAATTTATAATTATTCATCAAGAAAGTAGAGATTTAGTGTTGAAATGTCTAAAGATATATTTTAAAGGTCAATTCAGAATCAGGTTTGATCATTGGCATTATAGCATTAATAGCATAGCATCACATACTGCATTAAAAACCTGTTCTCAAAACTCAACAATAACTAGCCCAGGCTGAGCATTTATGATTGCTGTGGTAATTCCTATCTTTAGCTATTCTGTTTATATATACATTACTTTAAATTTGTTTACATTTTAAAGCAACATATGGTACACAGAAAGCCCCTGAGGGGCTAAGTTC
>JAOWBP010050898.1:0-17401 GCA_028571105.1 Tragopan temminckii | reverse complement strand
ATAATAGCTCTTCACCATCCAGCAAAAGAAATCAAGCAGAGGAGACAGGAAACTGGAATGGATGAGAAAGGACCCAGGGTCCTGAAGGAGCTGGCTGATGTGGTTGTCAAACTACTCTCAACCATATTTGAAAAGTCGTGGCTGTCAGGAAAAGTCCCTGGTAAATGGAAACAGAGAAACATCACTCTCATTTTTTAAGAAGGGGAGAAAGGAGGACCAGAATGGTGAGCGTGATGTCTGTGCCTGGGAAGATCATGGAGTGGATCATCCTGGAAGCTGTGTTAAGTCACATGCGATGTGAAGAGGTGATCTGAGACAGCCAGCATAGCTTCAGCAAGGGCAGATGGTGCCTGACTGATCTGGTGGCCTATAATGAAGTGATGGCATTGGTGGACAAAGGAAAGGCAACTGATGTCATCTACCTGGACTTGTGCAAGGCCTTTGATATGATCCCACACCACATCTTATCTCTAAATTGGAGAGATATGGATTTGAAGGCTGCAATATTCGTGGATAAAGAACTGGCTGGATGGTCACAACTAGAGGGTTGTGGTCAATAAATCCAGGTAGAAGCTGATCATGAGTGGTGTCGCCTAGGGGTCAGTCCTGGGACCTCTGTTCTTCAACATCTTCATCAGTGACACAGACAGTGGGATTGAGTATACCCTCAGCAAGTTTTTGAGTGGTGCAGTTGTTACGGCAGAAGGAAGGTATGCCATCCAAAGGAACCTTGACAAATTTGGAAGGTGGGCCCGTGAAACCTAATGAGGTTCAACTTAGGTTAGGGGATTTTCAGATATGAGTATAGACTGGGAGAATAACTCACTGAGAGTAGCACTGCTGAGAAGGACCTGAAGGTCCTGGTGGATGGAAAGCTGGATGTGTGCTAGCAGTGTGCTCTTGGAGCCCAGAAGGCCGACAGGGCCTGGGCTGCATCAAAAGAGGGGTGGCCAGCAGGGAGAAGAAGGGGATTATTCCCCTCAGCTCTGCCCTCTGAGGCCCCACCTGGAGCACTGTGTCCAGGCCTGGGGCCCCCAGCACAAGAAGGATGTGGAGCTGTTGGAGTGGGCTCAGAAGAGGGCCACGAAGATGCTCAGAGAACTGAAGCACCTCTCCTATGAGGAAAGGCTGAGTGAGCTGAGCTTGCTTAGTTTGAAGAAGAGAAGGCTCTGGGGAGACCCCATTGAGCCTTCCAGTACTTGAAAGGAGCTTACAAGCAGGAGGGAGATTGACTTTTTACATGGTCTGATAATGACAGGGTAAGGGGAAATGGTTTTAAACTGAAGGAGAGAAGATTTAGATTAGATGTTAGCAAGAAATTCTTTACTCAGAGAGTGATGAGGCACTGGCACAGGCTGACCAGGGAAGCTGTGGTGCCCCATTCCTAGAGGTGCTCAAGGCCAGGTTGGATGGGGCCCTGGGCAGCCTGAGCTGGTGGGAGGCAGTCCTGTCCATGGCAGGGGGTTGGAGCTCGATGGTCTTTAAGGTCATTTAAGCCATTCAGTGATTCTGTGCTAAGTCTGGGAGGGTTAGATGGGAGCCAAGAGCCAGATCCACGGGGGACAGTGGGACAAATCTGCATCAAAGTGCAAATAAATAACTGGGGCCAGTTGAAGAGAGAGTGTGCTTTGAATGAGCCCAGCACATCAGGAAGGAGTCCAATAGAGAAAATCAGGTTGAAGGCAGAATCTTTGCAAGAAGAGGAGGCAGTATGGACAACCAGACAGGGATAAACTCACCAGACAGACTCTGGTGGTAAATATGACAACTGCATAGGCAAGATATTTATGACAAGGAAGGAAAACCAAGGGGCATATATTAAAGCCAACTGCCAACTGTGTAAGGAGAATGGGACATGGCTAAGGAGCCAGGGAAGAACAGACCCAGAAGGAAGATACAAATGAATTGGATGGAATAGGGAAGGAAATTCTGTCTCCACTGTGGCCTTTTCCCTTCAGAAAAAAATTCTCTCCTAGTATTTGCGAAGCAGTCTGTATGACCACAGGTAATGAATACAAACATATGCCTTTTCTTCATGCAGTGCAGGTCAAAGTGCCAGTCTTGGTAAGTCATGCAAGTGCCAATTTATGCCTGCCAGAGAGAATATGTTGTTTTTTTTTAAATTCAGTTTACTCTGTGGTAAACCCAAGAATTGTCATGCCCATATGTCATGTGAAAAGAACCTTACTAAGGTCGAAAAGTTAAGCACCCAAAAGTTAGGAAATGCAGCCTTAATTTTCTTTACTTGTACATAAACATTATGAATCAGTCTTTAATTATATGACCGTGGGTTATTTTTTCCACAGATCCCCTACAGAAGGGTCCATCAGGTGAACCTGTTCTGAGGCTAAATCTGGACTTAAAGAGGAGGTTGTTTGCAGGACCCCTGCTTCATTTCTTCCAAAAGTCAGAAAATGCATAAATTATGAGTCAGGGAGTAGCAGGAAAAGAAAGGGCACTTTGAGGATTAAGGCACCTGAAAGGCATCTTAGTGAATTGGATTCTGTCCCTAACTGTGCCTAAAGATCCATATGAAATACTGAGAAAATCACTTAAATCACACTTCTCCATAGGCAGTAATTTTTTGCCCCTCAATTCTTGGCATTCTCAGTCTGAAACACTGGAAACTGATTTGCAGTTTTTATATCCTGCTACAGTTAAACTCTGGAAATGACATCTTGGTGTGTTGTTTATATATATATATATATATATATATAAGAAAAGAAATACTTAAAAATTGGAGATGGAGTGGAAACTATTAAAGAGCTGAAGAACGTGTCTGTCAAAGAAATGCCTACAGAACTTTTGGCAAGTGACTTGGATACAGGTTACAAATACCTTCTTGAGGAGTAAATACCAGGCATGTAAAGAATCTTTAATGCAGTGGAAAAAGTAAAACAAGAATCTGTGTCTGTGAGTTTAAACCAGGCAGATTCAGGTGAGGAATTCCACATTAAGCTTTAACAGTGAGGGGAATTAATTGCCCCAGAAAAATCAGTCCAAGCACACCATCAGCTCTTTGTCTCATGAGGCCTTTAAACTGATACTAACTGCTTCCCTGGACTACTTGTCTTTCACTTTGATTGATCCTGAATTATTGGACTAATTACAGGGCGAAGTGAAATGTATATAAAGGTCTATAAAATCCAGAAAGTCAGACTGTGACCCTTATCTTTACCAACTCAAGTGCCAGGCAGCCATGGTTGCAGCTGAAGTCGGTGGAAAACTTCTGTATGATTATATCAAACATCAAATACTGCCACACAGACAGAACAAAATAGGTCTAAGGTATCTCACATAAGACACTCAAATGTAGTACATACTTTTGAACTTAATCTCTTACAAACTCAATTTTCTGTCTAGAAAATGAGGCTGAAATTCTCCCCTTATCTGGAAAAGATGTTTTGAGTAGGCATTGATTATTGTTTGTGAAACTTCAGTGATGCAAACTACTGAAATGCTCAAGGGTAATTCTCCTTACAGGATAGCACTTGAGTAGCATGAGAATAGTGGATGAAATATTTGAGGAGATAACAACTAATTTAGTAAGGACTAAGTATTAAATAAGGCAGAAGTCTTGTGGGGAAAAGTATAAAACAAAACTAAATGAAACAACAACAACAAACACAACAATACGGTATGTGATCCAATAATCAGGGACTGGCAAGCAGATACATAAAGTTGTACAATCAACCCTGATTCTGGCATTTCCAAAGCAACCTTGAGTTCTCTGTCTGTGCTCCTCAGTTTATTAGCTGATATGTCCTCCATAGGACACAGAAAAGAAAATGCAGTACAGTAAAGTATATAACTGTAGCTTGACATTAATTCACGTATATCACTTTTGAGACTACAATATGAAAAACCAGCAATTTATTCCTGATCATTGGCAAGTCTAATCTGAGTGACAAAGGAAGACAGAAAAATGGTGGAAGGAAAAGCCAATGCGATTTCCATGTCTAGAGGAGGAAAAAATGTCCCAGTGCAGGTAGGGCAGAAGCCACAATAAGAAGAATGGCTCGAGCTGAAGGAGAGATGTCAGTTACCATGTGGGTAACGAGTTAATGACTGGAAGGCAGTATGTAAATACAAAACAATCCCAGACTTCATGGAGCCTCTAAATTTGTCAGGGCCCTGACAAATGCGGTGCACTAATGACCCTGATGAGCCTTACCCAGGGCCCACACCCATGGGGCCCAGGAGCTCTATTTAAGCTCAGTCTGGGCCTTCTCTCCTTACATACGCTATAATGACGGAGTGCTGATCTCCAGTATAAGCACAGCCATGCTCTCTGCTTGGCTATAGAGCTACTTGATCTGGACCTCAACATATAGACTGGCTTATTTTTGTCCCTGCTTTGTCACTGTGGACCTGCCTGGTGATCACTGGACCTGATCTTACCCCTGGCCTACAGGTTGACTTTCTGGCTTGACCTCTGATTTGCCTCATCACTATGATACTGTCTTTTCATCTGAACTCTTAGTTGTACCTGGCCACCATCTCAGAGTCTGTCCTGCTTACCTTTCTCTGGCACTCTGGGACTAAGACCTAGCTGGCAAGGCTCAATCATAGCTCCTGCCTCACTTCCCTTTAAGGAGCAGCCCAGCTCTTGGTGCTCCCTGACAGATTTATCCTGGAGTTTGGACATCAGGTACTCCAGAGGGGGAGGCTGCCTTCCCAGCAGGAGACAGAAAGCAGCTGTAATAAGGGTGAGAGGGAGAACTCCCCAGCCAACAATAACTAATTTAATTTTTTCAGCCATAACAAAAGTTTGGTGATTGGTAGCTGTGTGTATGCATGACTGTGTGTGCACCCAGCACCAGTCGGGCTGCAAGATGACATCAACTCAAGGAGCATGCCAGCAGGCTCTTAGTAATCTCTTTCCTGTTTCTTGCCAAGAGCTGTTGATGCTTCTCAAAAAGTGGTAAAAAGAAGCCTCGTGCATGTTTACATCTGAGGCAGGATGAGCGTCTACCACTACCAGACTGCCACGCTGTCTGCCTCAGGGTCCAAGTCAAAACAATGCTGCTCTGACAGTCTCATTTCAGACTGCTAATCACTAACTGGGTGAGGTTGATCCCCATCTTGGTCCTTTGCTGTACCTGGTTATCTTCTGATAATGTTCTGATTCCTGAGGAATCTGATTAAAAATGAGCTGGGGAGCAGAAATGATCAGCCTAGAAAGGAAGGGAGGAAGGTCTTATGTTTGAATTCAGCCTTGATAAGTGGTGTCCAAAAGCTGGTGCAAGCACAGAAATGTGTAAGTGCAGTGAGCAGTGGTGTACATTCTCTGCTTGTTTTCCAACAAGCAAGTGTTGTGTAGCGTAACTACTGTCTTTATTTTCTTTTGTGGAAATAAAATAAGAATAGAGGCTGTAAGTAATACTGAGAGTTGCCAGCCTTTAACTGTTGAAGCAGGATTTCACTTGTGAGCTGAAGTTTGAAGGGCATAGCTATCTCCAAAGGAGACAGACCTGGCTGGGGCAGCATCCCCTGCCGCCATCTTGGAAAAGGACTAGAAAGGAGTAATTAGTAGGCTTCACTCTGTTCAATTGGTACTAGGTTTTATCATGAGAATAGGTAAGGCTAAAAATGCCTTACAGTGGATTATATATATGCCTGCAAGCCATCTACGTTGTTGAAGCATAGGTGTTACTGAGGAGTAGAAACAGCCTTCAAAGTCAAGGCTGGTGGCCAGCTGCAGTAACTGCAGGGATGGGAAATGGCTGGGAGGGACTGGCTGATGTGTCCTGGAACAGTCTATAGTTGGCTGAAATGGCCCTTGCTACTCAGCTTTGACAGCCTCAGAGACCAGGAAACAGAAACTGCAAGCAGTTAACAGTAAAGCAGCTCTAGCAGCTGTTTCACCAAAAACAGAGGGCTTGAAATGATGGCTGTGCTATAGGAAAGGGGTAATTGATTAACCTGCCCCTTATTCTATTCTGTTTGTATTTGTTATCTTCCCTTTCTTTGTCAATGTGCTGTTTTGGTAAGTCACTAAATTTACCACATGATGGAGGGGAGGCTGAGCTCTCAGACTAGCCCATCTTTAGCCCATTTGTAATTCTTCCCCGTTCCTAGGTGGGAGATTCAGATGGTGTTTGTTACAGCCTTAGAAAGTGAGCTGTACCATTTTGCTGCCAGCCTGAAGTCATGCAGAACGATTATGCAACCATAACTTCTCTTCAGATGTTTTTTGCAATGAGAATCTGCTCCATTTCTGAACAGAATTAAACCATGACAAGGGGGAGATGGGTACTTTTAAGCTATATTTACCATGCTAATGACTTTGGGGAAAAAAGTCCTCCTCAACTCCTAGAATGTTGAACAGTCAACTGAGAGGACCTCACAGATTCTGGTAAAATCTGGCAAATGATCGAGGCTTATCTCTAGTTTTCATCAGAGTTGAGAGTGCACATCAAGTTTTAACTCATTGAGTCCATCACCTCCCACCACTACGTTTGAAAAATCCTGTGGGGGCTTGATCCTTTGTCTCTCAGGATTTGTTTTTGTAACTAGACACAGAACTACGTGAAAAGCAGGCCCTTGAACTTGGTAGTAATACTGCATTCAAAGCTGAATATAATGAAGAGCCACAATTTGCTGGGCACAATGACCAGTATTATGACAAGTGCACACCACAGCATTGTTTTCAGTGTTGCAGGCAGAGCTAATGCATATGCAGCTGTTTTCCGTTTGGTCATTATTCTCTTCTCTGGAGGGCAAAGCTCCATTGGGTTCTTTGGTTGTCCTTTTGTACAGTTCAAGACCTTTCTAGCTCTTTCTGTTTTCCCGAATGAGCACACTATCCCATGAACTCCAACCCACAATTTCACCCATTTTTCCCAGTGAGGGGAAAAAGCTGGTTCAGTTCTTAGCATGTTTGTAATGATATGAAACTCTGCTGGTAGAAGAATTTTTTTTAGTTTTAATATTCTGGTATCCACGTGTTTCCAGTCAAGGGTCCAAAGAGTCAAGTGACTAAAATGTAACCTGGTTATCCTTGATTTTATTTCTTTCAATCTAGACCTATTGGTGCCAAGGCGGTTCTTCTGAAATTAAGCAGCAAGATAGAGATAATTGTGTCCACATTTGTATTTGTATCTTGACATTTTAATCAGCCTCTGAAAATTGCAGGCTAGAAAGCGACCTAATCAGTAGTAAGTTCAATTTTAAAACTATTTTGTGTTGAAAGTTGGAGATATCGGTCCTAGGAGACATTACTGATAGGTTTTTGAATGTTGCAATTTGAAAAACATATTTTAATATGTCAGACATAAAATTCCTGTCTCACATTTTGTGGTCTGAAAAAATTGTATTTTTTTTTTTCCCTGCTGTTGTTGCAAGATAATATAAACATCAATGAAAACCTGTGCCATCCCTTAATCTGGGTTGGCATGAAATGGTAGCAGAGATGGCTGTGCTGGTACTGGATTGAATGGTAGGAGCAGCAGCAGGCATTTAACAAAATTCATTATAAACAATTACTTCTGAATGTAGCCTGTTTGCTAACCATTCACTTGTCCAGGCTAGTTCCTTCAAATATATTTGCTAGGTAGCTGCAGTGATTACATTTAGCCCCTGGGCTGTTTTGAGCTATTTGCAGCTCATAGCATAATTTGTATTATATTCTCTACGTTCCTGGATGTCAGAAACTACAGAGATACTTTAGAACTAAAAGAGATCAGAGTCAAAAACTCAAAGAAAGGAAAAATGTTATAGGCAAGGAACTGAAGATGGAAGTTCAAGCAGCCTGCCAATGCTTACAAAGGAAAATCTGTGCTAGACTAGGAACTGGACCCAGACATCCTGCGTGTCAGCCCAGCCTTAACCACAAGAACTGTCCCTCTTCTGTTTCACAAATATTATTACAAATTATCTGCCTATTCACTGAATCCTTGTGACTCATTAGTCATGAACAGCGGAGTAAAACCATTGCATTCTTTGTGAGGATGTAACACTTTGGGTTTGGGTTTTTCTTTAGTACCACTCAGCTAAGAGGTCATTGACTGAAATGTGGGCTGTGATTTGGCTCTTCCCAGATTTAGAGATAGTTGGCTGTCATTGTTCTGTGTACATAGCTGGGATTCTCACAGGATACTCTATGATAAATAGACTGGGAAAAGGAGAACATCATAACTTTAGCATTTTAGATGCCAGAGTGAACACCTGAATAAGTGAATGTTGTCTTACAGATACAGAATGTAGGCAAAGGTCTCTGGAAACATTTTAGGTGGTAAAATATTTGAAGACATCTTGCATTTGGGATCTTTGGGAGCAGCACCTCTTCATTCTGCCTGGCTGGATACCTCTGGAAATGTCTTTATAAATTCTCAGAACCAAGGATAAAATCCAAAAGGTATCTCTGTTCATAAGGAACACAGCTTGCCTGCAAGACTTGACTTGTTAAGTATAAGCTGTTAAAATCATGCCTTACTGCCCAGTGAGGCTACCTTTGACCAAGAGCAGTTAGAGAAATGTTGACTGTGTGGCTTATGGTGGTATTATTTCCAATAAGCCCACATTTCAACCTCAAGTTTTACCTAAACATGACCAATGGACAACCTGCAGCCAGAAAAAGAGGTGGGAATCACAGTGGTGACCATGAGGAAACATAACTCTAATTCTACTCATCATATTTTAGAGGAAAAATGGCTGTTAGGCATGCAAGGATAACAGACTTGGCCTCTTCACTGGGCAGTATATTTTGATAAATCCTTGAAAAATCTACTGGCTGTAAAAAGTTTCAGAACAATGAACTTCTTGGTTGAAGCAGCTGTAGAAGTCATCTACTCCAGACACCTGTTCACAGAAGTACTATTACCATAGAATATGTTAGCCGCAACTTTTGAATAGTTGTCTTGAATGCCTCCTAAATGGAATATTCCATGACCAGTGTGTTCCAGTGCTGCTCCCTTATAGAAAATCTTTTTCTTAATGTCTCAGGTGGAAATCTGGCTGTTATTCTGTGTTATCATTTGATGCTACTGAGAAGAATATGGATCTGTTTGTAATTACCCCTAAGGTAGCTGAAGGCTATTAGCCTTCCTTTTACTTGCCTAAACAAGCCAAGATCTCTCTACACATCCTTGCTGATGATGTGCTCCAGACCTCTGACCATTGTAGTTAGAGGTAGTCTTCAGCTGGCCATTCTTCAGCTTCTTTACATCCCTCAACAATGGAGGAGCTTCAGGCTGGACAGCCAAATGCAGTCTCACCAGTGTCAGGCAGCAGGGAAAATTATTTTCCTAAATTTACCAGCCATGCTTCTCCTACTGTGGCATAGTACACAGTTGCTTTACAATGCCCTGTCAGCTCACTCAGGCTGGCATCCACTGTAACTTCCTGATCCTTTCCAGGGCTGTTAGCCAGTTGGCTCCCAGCTTGCAGGGATGTAGTGTGTTATTCTACCCCATGTGCAGAACTTTGGTCTTCATGAAATTTCTGTTGGTGCAGAACTTAGTTGCATGAATTCCTTCTCAGCTGAATTTTATATATATGTATCACTCAGCTGTCGTAAGATTGCACCTTCCAGAGATATGCTGACGATGCATTTTTGTGTTATCTAAGTTAGTTATGAAGACTGGGCCACAGAGTCAATCTCTGGAGTACACCATTTGTTTTTGGCTGTGAGCAGGTGCTAAGGGTTGCTTGTTGTTACCCTTTCAGCTTGGTAGTCTACCTTATTTCCTACTCATCTAAAAGTTCTTTGTTCTAGCCTTGGCAGTGAAGAATCCTGAAGGCAGTAGATCTTTACCACTGCTAAAGTAGCACTGGAGGAATTTTCCTGAATGCATTCATACTGATTCATCAGAAAAAGAATACTACGTGACAGTATGGGCTTGATAAAGGAAAGACAATGTTCAAACTAAAATTATGCACTCTTGGAGGACAAGGTGGCTGTCTTGTAATGGAAGCTCCACAGCTTCTGTTTTTCCCATCTTATTCTGCCTTTGTTCCTTTCCTTACCAATAGAAACTGAAATTTAGGTTAATTATGTTACTTAAGGAGAGGGGATGAAGCTTGGTGTGGAAAAATGGAGAAACTGATATTGATAACTAGCATCTAGAAACCCAATCAAACTGCAGCAGGGAAAAGTCACTTTCACCTTGTGTTGTCCAAACCTGTCAACTCACAAGATACTCTATTATGAGAAAAATATTTGACATTCCTTCAAAACATTTAATTACAACAGCCTTCTCCCCACCATCCCAGATAGACTGGAAGAATTTCAAAGGGTGAACAAATTAAATCAGTGTCTTTATTTTTGCATTGGCTGCAAATGCTCCATGGGTGGAAAAGATGAAGCCAAATGAAATATGTTTTCTGTCTAAATGTGCATGGCTCTGGACTCAGAGTTTTCATATTCAAACTCTATGCCTGTAGTCCATACCTCTCAGCAGGAGGTCAGAAATGAAAACCACCCCATAGCTCCAGATCATAGCTTTTAAGAAGAATTCTTCTATTCATTCATGTCTTTGCACCCTTCCTCATTAGGGTCCAATTTCTTTTTGCTTCCTGTTAGCTTAAGGGGAATTACACATCCATATGGTAAAGAGAGAATGGATGCCTTCTCCCTCTATAGTCAGTAAGGAAAACCAGAGGAAGCATCAATTTGTAATACAAGATTGCCAAGGAGATCCTTAGCAATTATTACATCACAGTTGTGTAATTATGAGTATACAGTTTCCCGTCTACACCTGAGAAACTGCAGAGTTGAGTTGCATCCCATCTTTGTGCTGTACAACTGAATGGTGCCAGACGTAATTCTAAGGGAGAAGTTTCTCTGGTTGCTAAGCTGGCCAGGTGACCTACTTGTACAGTCACTGGACACTGAGTATCGTTGTTTGAGCACAAAGTTGGTATTATTGCTGATGTACTGGTTTATTAGTTATTTCTCTCTGCCATCGGTGATAGGATTTAATCTCAAGTAATCTGAGGTGGAAATGAAACACAATGCAAAGCAACCCAAAGGGCTTTCTGCTTCAGACAGGCTTATTTAGTTTCCCATGTATGACACAGCTTACTGAATACCAAATCAGGAACGTGCTGGTAAAGTAACGACTCTTTTCAGAGATGGAAGAGAAATCTCACTCGCTACATACCAGTGCTGTGATGTGTTAATACTGCAGGTGTTGCTGATCACATGAAAGCATTTCCCAGCACCAGGTGTAGGCGATACAATAGTGCAAGGTTGTCTTTTAGACAGAGAATACTTTTTATACAGACAATGTACTTTCAGTGCCTTCCATTAATTAATTAATTCCTTTATTTGTTTTTAGATTATTATATCAAAGCCCTGATCTGGGTAGAAAAAAAAAAAAAAAAGACAAACATCTGCTATTCTGGTCCTAAATCCAGTCCTGCTTTTCCTGTGGATTTCATTTTTAATCTTTAGCGCTTGATTGCACAGACCCCTGTGGAACTGCTTGGGTGGTGTTGCCCTGTTGGAGGCCATCTTGTGTGGCCTACGCAGGTCTTCACAGGAGATTAGTATGCAGCTCACAGTGCTCATGCCCGCTGGTCTCTCCTGATGAAATTCCGGAGCATTAACCCGCTGCGGTACATACATCCAGCAGTTCTCTGAGAGA
The DNA here is from genome assembly GCA_028571105.1 of Tragopan temminckii. NCBI lineage: Eukaryota > Metazoa > Chordata > Aves > Galliformes > Phasianidae > Tragopan > Tragopan temminckii. Next base: position 5,810 of record JAOWBP010050898.1, on the reverse strand, counting down.
ATTATCCTGGCTCTGAGTGACCTGGCCCCTTCTTTTTTCCTCCTCTTCACGATTTTCCTTCTCTGCAAAGAGTATGGGGATGTCATCCCTTGGTGCGTTAGGAAGCATCACCACTACCAGGCTGGAGATACCCAAGGCTGATTCCTCAGCCCTCATCTGTTTATCCAGCTGCCCTGTTCTGCATACGTACCTCCATAGACCCTTATAATGATTTGCTGTCAAAAAGGAAACTGCCCTGCCCTTGCTTTCCTCAGACCTTGGATCTGTTCCTCTCTGATGGCCAATTCAAAGGCACAAGACAACAGAGAGGTGAAGGAGCTGGACCTCCAAGGCATCTTGCTGGGCAGTCCCTCCACTTCATTCTGAGTATCTCGAAGGAGGTGGGAACATGGTTTTCTCATCGGCTTGCCACCACCCACCTTTTGTGTTAGGGACTTCCTCTGGCCACACGGGTACAGGGAGGGAGATTTCCCTTCAGCTCAATAAGCTACTGCAATGAAGTGACTTCAAGTCCTTCATCTTTGGTTACTTATTCTCTTGGCACTTTAGTGAGAGCCAAAGAATCTGTTTTCCATTTGCTGTACTTTTGCTGGAGACTGTAATTGCTCTTTGAACCTGTGGGAGCAGGAAACCCATTAAAGGCCCAAGAGGACAGGGATTCAGTGCCAACCAACATTCCTCATCTCCTTTCATCCTGCAAAAGGAGAGTGCTTCTGGTTTCTCCAGAAGGGATATTACTCATTTTCTTCAAATTTAAGGCTGATTTCAAGAGTAATTCTACCACTCACCTTATAGCAATCATTATTCCCGCTATTATCATTATTATCTTTATGGTTATTACTATCACTAACATGGAGAGTCGTTAGAGGAAAGGTACATATCAAGCTTGCCTTTCAGTATCTTGCAGACTGTCAAGACGGATACGGTAAGAAAATCCAGGTGGAGGGCAGGTCACATCAAACTCGTAAGCAGCACAGAAATCTTGGTCAAGGCTTTTAAGGAAATGAATGAGAATGGTGCATATTGTATGGGAAGTAAGAGCTAGTTGTTTCAGGTAGAAAAAGTATGAACAATGTCCTGTGTGTGATACATTTTTGCTGCTGTGGCAGCCACCCAGCAGGAATTTGTCTGAGGGAAAGGACTATCAGCTGTGCCCCCCTACAATTGCAGTTGGTACTTTACAGGAAGGGGCATGGCTCACAACAGGTAGGATTGGTTTGCTGCTTGATTAGCCTGGATATGCACAATTTCTGCTAATGGCAGATAATCTTCCAGAATATAGGTTGCTGTCACTTTGCTTCAATACAGCGTGCTTCCCAATTATTTTCTTCTGTGTGGAAGCCTTCATATAGCCAGTTGGCCACAGAATCTGCCCCATGGATTCTGAAGTTGTAGATGGCAATCAGCACAGGATAAAGAAAACTGTAAGCCAGAGAGGGAGTGTGTAAAAAACGAAGGAAGTACTAAAAAACAAAGGACTAGTACTAGGAGTAGGAAGATACAGATTTTCTAAGCATAAAAACTAAGGTCAAAAAGCTTGGGTCTGATGCATTGAAAGAAAAGAAGCCAGAAAACATGATTTTAAGGATGACCCAGATGCAATATGAGCCTGTTATGTTAGTGTACTTTACAATAGCTGGTCTTTCTGTGCCAGGCATTGGCCCCTATGCTGCTTTAGTCATGAAAACCTGCAATAAAACAGACACAGTGAGCTGGTGATGAACTACTTCAGTGTGTGTAGGCAAAGTGAATCTTCCAGCACCGCTGTCCCATCCTCTGCTAAAATGGTCTCAGCGAGGAAATGGGAGGAATAAAGATATTCCACATATCATACAGCTGTCAGAATGGCCTTGAGGGTTCTCTAGATTATGCCTGGGACTGAACCCTGCTAAACAGTCCTGTGTAGAGGTCAGTAATGGCATCTCCCATGTCACCCCAGAGATAGTAATAACTAAAGAAAAACTGTTACCTCTGTAATATATTTCTGCTTACAAGAGAAAAGAAATTTGCTAGGCAGTATTATGGAGCAAATCCCATCACACCTGCTATGAGAGAGTCACTGATTCCTGTGTTTGCAGTGGTCCAGAGTTGAACTTCAGAGCAGACACCTCAGGCCCAGTACAAAATATCATTTTGCATGGGGAAGGATTTTGTTCAACTCTGCAGTTAACAACAACGACCAGCTTCTGAGAGCGACAAGCCCTGGCTGGCAATTGTTCCAAATTCTTTTATCTCCAAATAATCTAGTATAAAGAGCAAGGAAAAAGCATTTGTTCTAATCCTTGGCATTGCCCAGATAGTTATCTCCTCTCTTACTTATTCTTTGTGTACTCTAGCTTTCTTTAAATAAGGACATATTTCACACACAAAAAGCTTGCATGAAAACTATGGACTCAAGTGCTCAAAAAAGTTAGGAAATCCGGGACTAAAGTTACCCAGGCAACGTCTGTGCAGATGGGTTATGATGCAGACTTCATTTCAAAGTCCACAGACTGTAGTTTCCTCCAGGCACTCCTTGGCTCCACAGGCAGGAGGGAACTGCTCTGGGGCTGTGAAAGCATGGAAAGTTTTTTGCATTAGCCCTTGCCTCAAGTGTTGTGGAAAGTAAGTAGGCACTGAGTAAGGTAGGGAACTGCAGGAAGAACTAGAGTCACCGTGGAACTCATGCCATGGGCTGCTGCCCCGCAGAGCTGGCACCCTGACACAGCCGTGCAGCTCTGGTGTGACCTGGGGCAGGTTACCCTGTGCCAGAATTCCTGCAGGTGATTGTGACATGGCTGCCTCGTGTTTTTTTGGACACCTCATCCAGCGGTTTGAAACAGTTTTCTGAGGCCCAGAAGTGTTATTTTTAATAAGAACTGCTTTTCTGATCCTGTCTGCAGACCAGCCCCACAAGGAGCTGAGTGCAGGGCAGGGGTGCAAGCCGTTGTAGCTGGTGCTGTAACTGGTGTTTGTTGTAGCTGGTGTTGCAGCTGGAGCCTCTGGATAGTTGAATCACAGCCAGCTTGCAAAGGAACTGAGCCTTCACAACTGCATCTTGGTTTTGTGCTTTGAATACAAAGTGCAGCAGTGTGCTAGACACTGTGAAAACCCAAGTCCTTGTTTTATAAGGTATTCAAAGTCTTTTGACTCTACAGTTTTCAGTAGGCAACTCTCATGTACAAGATCCATAATAGCTATTGCAGTGCTGTGATGTTCCTGAAGCAGCTAGATATGATATCTTGCAGAAAGCCTTGAACTCAAGAGGGCTTTCAGTCATTCTGCTCTCAGAGCACAGTTTAAATCCTGTGTGCTAGAGATGATCTATGTCTGTTCACTAAGCAGAAGGATAAAGCAAAGTATGAAACACTAATTTGTTAACTGCAAAATGAGGCAGGAATCCTGCGAAAGAAATTATCTACATTGCAGGGCTTGAACAAGGGAAATTAAAACTTCAGTAGCAGAGTAAGGGCACTTCCTGTAGCCCTTCCTGGCTTTGGACACATGGTTGTATTTTAGCACGCTGTTGTGCTCAAACTATACATTCACAGTCATCTTTTGTAGCTTTCCAACCTAAAATACATTAGATATCTACAGATATAATTTTATTGTTCTAACTAGTAGCAGTTGGCCTTGAACTCAATTAAACCAGAGCAAACCTTGTGTACAAATATCTTGTTTTGGAATAAGTTACTTATTTGATTTGGCTGCCTTTGGTTTGTTTGTGCAGGCCTGAATGACGAAATATGAGAATCTCAGACATCTCTCCTCAACTTAATCCCTTCTGGATGGGCCTGCGGCACGTTCCTGGGAGACAGCAGGTATGTGTGGGAGCTGGAGTGTGTTCGAGATGGTGGCGGATGACCTATCATCAGATATTTTTTTTTGGAAGATAAGTTCAGTTATGCTTCTGTTGTGGCAGCCCCCTTGCACAGGAAATTTAAAAATATTTTTGATTGCAAAGGAAAAAGAATGTAATCAAAATAGTATTTTAAAATTTATTTGTTTATTTATTTATGGCTTGTTTTCTGTGCCTTCTCTTAGCTTTCTCCTACTTGTTTACAACTTTGAGGGAAAGGAGCCAGGTTCTTTCACCCCCTGAAAGGTTTAACACAGGTTAAAGCAGCAGCTTAGGATTTTTCCTCGGTAATAACCAGCAAACAAAGCTAAATCCTTTTGCAGAACAACAGATTTAATCGGACAGGCAGCTTTGCACCAGCTTCCGCCAATCCACAGCCCACTGTGGAGGCACAGGCATCTACAGGGCCAAAGCTGTCCTTGGGGAGGCTGGCAGTGCTCCAGCCCCAGCCTGCCCAGGAGATAAAGCTTCCAGCCTGTTGGGAACACACAGCAAAGCCTGTGACTGTCCCATCCGTACGCACCGTTGGGAAACTATTACAGGAATGTGCAGTTCAATGAGCCTCTACACACAAGCCTCTGTTTTTTTCTCCTTGAGATAAGATTTTGTGTTATGCATTCTCAGGGCTTCCCCTGTTTTGCTGGCCAGAGGAATCCTGGCTTAACCCAGCAAATGATGGAAGGGGCCCATAACAGAGGACACAGGCAGGCCTTGTCATCTGAGGTTCCTGCAAGCCACCTGGCAGTGCACTGGGGAAGGGTTTTTTAAGGCAGGAAGAGTTGCCCCTGAGACATCTATCCACAGTGAAAGCACATAGCAGCTGGATGCTGACTTGGGGCTGTCTGAGAGATGCCACCAGCAGTGTAGCTGGGACAGCCCAGAGGGTTGAGCACCCAGCTCAGGGTGCGCAGCCTACCCAGTCCAGGGCTGGCTAATAGCTTACCATGAGCTCCACAGCTGAGGTTATCAGCACATGCACCATACAGTTTATAGCCAGTACGAACTCGTCTGCCTGACCCATGGACTGGCCTCCGGTTGCAATGTCGCTATACACTTAGCTCCTGAGCCCCCTCCTGTGCTGGATCTTTTGGCATTGAATACACATAACAGATTTTTAAAAGGAAAGAATAATGCCCTCCTTCCACTCAAAGGCTAAATGGAGAAAAGCTTTGTTCAAACACAAGTGCACGAAAAGGCTCCAAAGTCATTTTCTTGAAAATGGCTGGGAATACTTTCTTTCTTTGCTTCAGAGCTTTTTCTTTTTCTTAATCTTTTTTTCCCCCCTTCTTTTTATGTAAATACTTACAACAATGGCTAATTCTCAGAAAAAAATGTAAGCTATTTCTCAGTGGGATTCTGGTCTGCCCATTTCTACATTCCAAACTTTTGTCTTTAATGCTGAGGTCTTGGCTAAATTATATAGCTCCACGTTTAGCTAGGTACTCCCTTTCCAGAATTAGCCTGTTGGGACTGAGAATTATTCCTGTTAAAAGCCTAAAATAAAATAATCTCTTCCAAATGACTTATTCTTGGCTCTGGCAACTGATTGTGTATATATGTCCTAAGCTGTATTAATGTGGAAGTAATAGATCACAGAGAGCTTGTAGCATTGTATATGTTACTCACACATTAAGCCTATGGACATGACATCACTGCCCTTGTTCTGGGCTCCGGTGATGGTGTAGCCAAAAGGAGTAACTGAGAGCACAGTGCATTGTTCTTCTCAGCTGCTGGGACCATATTGACTTTGTGAATCATGCTCAGCATGCAGGGATGATACATCCCGTCATTAGTGTTACTAATGCAATGCCCTAGTCTAAGGAGGGGATGTTGCTTGCTCTAAGAAAACAGGACAAAAATAAGAGCCAAACAGGACACAATTGCAGGGGTTTGTCACTACTCTTTTAAAATACTTTCTGCAGTACCAGGTGGTAAGGTCCAGGTAAGTACCACAGCTGGGATGCTTTGGAAT
>JAOWBP010050897.1:0-17408 GCA_028571105.1 Tragopan temminckii | reverse complement strand
GTGGGAGGGTGGGTTTGGTCGTACTTGTGAGTGGCCTTTTAATGGTGCCCTTTCTTGGGAGTGTGAGGGAGAAGCCTGTTAGGGGGAGGCTCCCCCTGAGTGGGGGTATGTGGGAGTAGGCCTCCAGACATGGATGTGCTCCCACTAGGTGTCTGGTGTTGGGAGGGAGCCCTCCAGAGATTAATCAACTCCCCCTGTGTGCCCTGCCCTGAGTGGGGGTGTGTTGGGGGGGAGCCCTCCAGCGATGGAGGAACTCCCCCCTGAGTGGGGGTGTGTTGGGGGGGAGCCCTCCAGCGGTGGAGGAACTCCCCCCTGAGTGGGGGTGTGTTGGGGGGGGAGCCCTCCAGCGGTGGAGGAACTCCCCCCTGCCCCCCACCTGGAGTGAGGGTGTGTTGGGGGGGAGCCCTCCAGCGGTGGAGGAACTCCCCCCTGCCCCCCACCTGGAGTGAGGGGGTGTTGGAATGGAGCCCTCCAGTGGTGGAGGAACTTCTCTGGAGTGATGTTGCTGGTGGGCTTGGGCAAATCTTCCTTCCAGAGTGGTGCTCCTTCCTGGCTGCTGAGGAGAGCCTAGCTCTTTTCTGGGCCTGGCTGGCTAGAAGGATGGAGGAATTCCTCCCTGGGTGTGTTGGGAGAAGAGCACATGTATCTGCATTGAGGAAGGTTTTTGAGCTTTATCTGTTTCTTAAAGTACCTGTGTAACTTGGTGATATCTTCATTGTGAGGCACTCAAAGCTTGCAGGTTCCACCTCTGGTCTGACTGAAGCTCTGTTATCTCTAGTAGCAGCTGCCTGTGTGCTTCAGGTAGGGAGGCTGCCATGTGATAACGAGTACTGGGTGAGGTCTGCCTTTCCTCCTTAGCTGGGGCATGTCAAAGATGCTTGATCAGCAGGATGCAATGTGTCACGTTTGGAGAAGCTTTCTGGAGGAAGGCTGTCTCTGGGCAGGCTCTGGTGGAGTTGAACAATATTGCTGATATTCCTGCTAGTTATCCTCTGCTGGAGTGCATCTAAGAAAGCTGGAGGGTGTGGAATGCTGGCTAGGGCTTGACTTCAAACTCAATGAAAAATGATGAACAAGATTGAAAACATAATACTTCTGATTCCTATATCTATGTAATGTATGCCGCAAAAATGTCTTGCATTTGTATTCAGTGGTTTTCTAAGTGCTAATTAATACTTATGTAATGTATTGCTAATTGCAATGTGAATTTTACTTAAAACAACCTCTTCCACTCATCTATGACAGGTCTTGCCATGTGAATTAGGAAGCTGTGCACCCCACTTTATGGCTGTGTTCATATTACATACTGCCATACTTAGAGGAAAAAATACAGCCTGCTGCCACCAAGGTAGGCCTTTATTTATCACCTAGTGTGCTAACAAATGCTGTTTTCACAAATAATTAGCAAATGTAACTAAGGATTCATTAATTAAGGTTACCAGGTAATGAAAACATAATACAAACTGTATTACCTAAGTTTAAGTGATGCTATTAAATGTATTAACAACCTTACCTTAAATACCAGTTCTCCTATCAGTCCATTCCATGACCCGTCATCCTGAGGACTCCCGTATTTGTGATCTGGAGCAACGTAAATTTCATACTTAAAGCCAAGGTAATTGGCCAAAGCTTCCAGGACATCTATTGAGAAGCCCTGATACTTCTTTGGTTTTCCCAGAACGTTCTCAGATACCATGACAAAGGGCTCTTCCTAAACAGAAAAGAAATGGAGTGACTCTGTTAGTGAAATAAGGGCTCTCCCACTGAAGTGCCTTTCTTTCTTAAAGGATGAAGTAAGTATATAAACTATGTACAACATCTTCCACTGAATGAGTATTGGGGTACCTCTGGCATATTGTAAAATGGTGTTTTTGGCTTTTACTTCAATATAACTGCCTCAACTTCCTGTTAAAAGACTCTAATCTATGATATTTTAAGTAAATTTCTTGTGACATTATAACATAGCTGCTTTTCAGCAATGCCTTCTGTCTGTACTTATGCTCAGCATGACAGACACGCTCATATGTCTGTCCATAAATATGAAGGATTCTGCCATACTGCTGCTTCCCACCAACTGGGTAAGCACTGAATCTGGCAAATGTGACTATTAATTCATGCCATAAGGAATAAAACAGAGCAAAATGCACCAAGCTGCAGCAACAGACATACTCTCTCCAGTATTTCTCTTGCCCTTCTACAATGTTGCATGTATTACTATACGCTGGATGACTTGCTGCTTCTTAACTCTATGCATACATTTAGCTTGGGGAGAATCAGGCAGGAGACTTAAATTTCTATAAAGATAATGGGTGAACACTCATCAAAAGGATAGACAACAAAGGGTTTGACTTGATAAGTAGAAGGTGGATTACAGTATCATATTATGAAAGAATACAATTCTGTTTTTCTTTTCTTGACTATTAAATAAGTTAACTAATAAGTTAACTTTCTGATACTGTTCCCATAAAGAGATGGTTATGGCAAGTTGTAACTCCTTTTTTCCCCTTCCTCTTATTTCTTACCCTTGTTCTTCCATTACCCTTAATATCTTACAAAAATAAAACACATGTGGATTAGTAGATGGAAAAAAAAACACAGGTGTAACCTCTGTGCCCATTCCCCACTATTCTCTCCTCCTCTTTGTTACTCATAAGCATACAAGAGGAAAGGGTTTATACTCCACCTAGTGCTTGTGCCCCAAGTTCTCACCATATCTCCACAGGTGATTTTTGTCACTTATGACAATACTCTTACTTGCTTAGTATGCCACAGCAAGGAAAGAAGAATAGTAGGGGAGAGGTACTTGGAATAAACAAGAGTCACTCTTAAATGCCTGAATTAATAGTGATGGGTATAGCTATATGGGTGAATGCTGCCACTCAAATGAGTGAGCAAGTGGACTGTAGTGGCAGTGTGCTCTTGTTGGTCTGCAGAGAAAGCAAAAAAAACCTAAGTGGCCCAGGAAGGCTAGAGCCAAGATTAAGGCAATGTGACATAAAAGGGAGATGTGGATTAAGGTAAAATGCCATCAGATTTCAAGCACTAAAACTCATTTGTCCATAAATTCATTGAAACTATAAAATTCTTAAAGAAAGAAGTGACTTGTCCTGATCTACTGTAAGAGCATTAAATGTGTTATGACTGGTATACACTTAGAACTAGCTCCTTTCTTGTAGGTTGAGCCACAATACACTTCTGTTATAATTACTTAGAGTAGGCTGCTTTTTCTGACGATAAAAAATAATGGGAAAAAAAGCCGGTACATTCTTGAAAAAATGAAAAAGCTAAAGCAAAGCAAGCTGTTGAAGATAATTCTTCAGCTGATCTGAATCCTCTTTTGCCCTTCATATGGTGAGATGCACTTCCCAGCTGGGAAGCCATACACAACTGAAGTCAGTGAATACAAATATATTGTCTATTCAGATCAGAGAAATTGGTCTCTGCTGGGTTTTACTGCAGCCATCAGGGCTCAACTCAAACCTCCGATGGATAGCCTTATGTGCTTTTACTATGTTTGAAGGATAGTTTCAAAATTAGGTTAATTTAAGGGTAGCTAGAACTCATAAAGCATGTGAAAATGACTCAAGTAATTTCTGAATGCACTCTGATGTATTAGTTTAATTTTTGACAGTGTGTATTCATTAACTAACTAACTGGAACTCTATGTTCATTACTTCTTTCCTAGCAAAAGTCAGAAGAGAGAAGTGGAAAAAACAAAGCAGGAAATGAAGCTTAGTTGTGAGTGAGACTGTCTGTTTAGGATCAGTGAACATTAAATGACTCACCATGACCAAGCACAGTGCTGTAGACACAAAGATGTGCTGGGAGACTCAAGAACTTCTATTACTTTCAAATGCTAAGAAACTACTCCCAAAAGTGAAACTCAGTCTAATTACTAAATCTCTCAGACCCTTTCCAGTGGCTACCGGATGACCAAGCAGAGCAAATAGAACTTAAACGAAGTGATGTCAAACCTGACTTTGTCATAAACATTTGCAGTTATTATTATATATTTTTAAATTTTCTAAATATTTTCTTAGTATATTATTATTATGTACATAGCATGCTTTTGTCCAGTCTTCTTTATTTTATTTTTCATAATTACTTTTTCTTAACTCAAAAAAGAATAACCCCCTACTTTTAATTATTAGCTATTTGATGTTTCTTACCCCAAAAGACTTCACTGAAATAAGGAGCCCCAAATACTTAATTCCTTCAACAGCTTTACTGACTGTAAACTGTATACTGATTGTATTTGGCTAGGAGTAGCACAGCAGCTTGTTATTTTTAATTGAACAGCAACATACATTACTTCACATTAGAATCAATGACCAAAATTTAATTGAAACATTTACTTCTCTCGGTGAAGAAATACTCCCACTAGCAATGGGTATAAAAGTCACTGAAAAACATAGTATCTCCAGCCCTTAATAACATTAAAACAAAGATGAAGTTTTCAAACGTTGGTAGTTAAAGTCTAATTTTCAATCAGTATCCCATTTTGCCAATGGCCTTAGTCACAATACTGGCAAGAAATGCACCATTTGTGGACCCTATACTTTTCAAAAATAAAAACCAGTTGTACTAAGAGAGAAGTCCCTTTGTCTACACCTGAAACCTAGTTTGCAGCCTAGAAGCTGAAGACTATGTTAGAAGAAGGCCATTTAAAATTTAGCCTTTGCTTGCCCCTGTCTTTACCCACATCACTTCTTTCAATGACAGTTTTATGATGTTCTTTGATGAGACACAAGTTCATTCCATCTAGCAAATAAACAGCACGTTAAACATGTTTTTTTTTTTCCCACAAATTCAGACTGTGGATACTGTATTTATGTCTCTACTGGGACTACACAATTTTTAAAACGTTAGCCACTTCGCCCTCCCTCCAATATCTCCTATCGCTTTGCAACAGGACTAAGGCTTCTTTCAAAGCCATCGATAGCAATAGTCTGTCAGGATGCAGCTGAACTCTGCATATTGATTTTAATTCCAAATAACTTAATGCACCTAATAGTTCTTTCTGAACCATTACAGTTCTATGATAGGAATATGGATTGAGGCTGGAATCGATTGGAGTGTTTTAGAGTATGTTGAACATCACAATACCAGCGTTAACGCAACTAGCTCAGATACGTGAATTGGCAAAAGTGTAGCATAGGTGTATTAACCAGCTGGGAGCTACATTACACTTCTCCCTGCAGCTATATGAGAGCTTCTGTCTATAATACATTACATTCCAGTAATAGTTCACGACATTGTGCTGTCATACACTTCATCCCCTTTTCTGTCTCACATAGAATGCCCAGAAAGCTGTAATCACCGCAAGAACCTCTTTCTGCTTGAAAGCCTAATTCCCCAATGTCCTGTGACCCACGAGAATAGCCCTGAAACATCAACATATCCAATGGAACAGATGGGTGAAGGTCAATGAAAAGGAAGCTAAGTAAGTGCTAAAGAGCTTGGAGATGTAGTCCAGGACATACAGCTAAATTAGGCTAGCCGTACCACACTGCTCCTACCTTGCTGTCAAACTGTAATCCTGGCCGGGCCCCATATAATTTCATTTCCTTGATATAAGCCTCATCTAATGTACAGCGTCTACTACTTCATAGAAACAAATTACAAGTATTCATTACAAAAAAAAAAAAAAAAAAGGAACTGGGTTCTCCAGCAGTCCCTGAAATAAAAGTTTGCAATGCAGATGGAAAACAGTAGGCATGTACAGCGTGACTAACTGCATCATTTATGACCTACCTGTTTTAATGTAAGCTAGGTAGCTCTAACAGATGCAAACCAGCCATTAAACAGCACCTTTGCCCAGTCACATACCAGGTTTGGTTTGGAGCTTGCACAGGCGTGGTAGAAGGAAGAGGAATGGACGGGTTCTGCTTTCACCAAGGGATACTGGTTTTAATTGCTATATTAGTTAGTCACTGTAACTACGAATATTTTCACAAAACCCCACTGGAGTATAGTGTCACACACAATGATAATGAAAAATTCAAAAAGCGATCAAGTCGTTTTCAAATGGAAAGCCAAAACCATGTGTGGGAGGCTGGAGATGTGAAAATCAAATGGGAGGATTTTTGGAACCAGTCCATACCACTTTGAAATCTCAGGCAAAGCAAGGGATACCTAATCAAAGCAGACAGCCCTGATGATTGTTTGTATGCTAATTATAGTGCTTACTTATCAACACTGATCGATTAAGAGGGAGTGGCTGAAACAGCTCCTGTTCCAAATTTCTCAGTGGAAAGGAAACTCTAATCAGATCTGGCAAGCCTTGGAAGAGAGATGGGCAGGGCAAATGTCTGAGCGCGGGAGGCAATTTAGCAATCTTTTCTTCTATCTCTGTTTGTGGAAAAGTAATGCACAAATACCACTCTTTTTCTCTGCCTTGTTGCATTAGTGGTGCTGCTTTCACTGCAATCCTATTAAAACACTCTGTTCTGATTTAGCACCTAAATGTATTAAATACACGGAACTGCCATTTAGAGAGGGCATGCTGTTTGCAGAGAGGAGTAGTGTTACTTGCCATTGTAGGAAATGCAGTAGTTGCTCTGAGAGCTACGCTCGCTTTACATAGGGAAGCATTTGCTCTAACTACTGAGTTTGCTTATTCTAAAAAATATTATGGAAACTTAAGCAAAGAGCAATTCATTCCATTTGTTATGATATAACAACAACATTTTGGAGGAAAAAAAAATATATATAGATATGGTCAGCACACTTACAAAGACTTCTTTTTCTTAATCTTCCTTAGATTAGAAATGAGCACAATATTACTAACACTTGTAATAATAAACAGCTGTTTGTTTTTTAATAAAAAAGGGTCAAAATTTCTGTTTCAGTAAATGCTAAGCTGAAGTCTGACCTTAGCTTCACAAATTGGAAATCTGCCCCGCGCAAAGACGTACCGCTCATGACTGACTTTTCCAAGAGAGCAAGCCAGTCTCATCAGTAAGTAATATGGAATGATCGCCTTTGAGTCAAAAACCTCGAGTCACTATGAAAAATGGTAAATAATGAGCCTAATTACATAACGTGTCATCACTCTTGCTGCTTTCATCCATTTACTGATGAAATGAACGCATCTACCACTGTTGCCATAACTAACTACTGTTTCACTGCATGTTTTTCATCGTGTCTTTGTTTATGAAAGAACCATTTTTTTCCAACTAACTTCCGCAGGTGGATACGTGTAACAAAAGGGAAGAAAAATCACAAGGCACGGGGAAGTGTTGCTGACTAGAAAATTACACATTTTTTATAACTAGCAATGACATAATCTAAGACTAGAGATCATTTTGAAATATTTGAATTATAGTACATAAGGAATATCTCAAACACATTACTGAGTTACAGCATCTAGAGATTTTTAAAATGACTCTGCAAAAACTACATTACATACTACTTTTCTGCCATTCAAACTCACAGGCATAAATGGCCAAAGAAGGATTTATCCCTTGTCAATACACAAGTAAAATATCTTCCCTTAAAACATAAATACTATTGTTGATGACGATGGTCAAGTAATATTACTTACTTAACCTTCACTACGATGCACAGTCCTCCATCACTTCCTGTTCCTCTGATTATTGTTGTATCAGGCGCAACGGTCAAGACAACAGATTATGCACAGACTGTCTTATTTCTTTCATGCCTTTCTTTTTTCTTATCATTCTGGAAGCTACCACAGCTTCCTTTACAGAACTTTTGTCACCTTGTTAAAAGTGGAGTTGGAGGTGAATTCCCAAAGACAACCTCAGCTTTTAGAACTAGGACTTAGCCGTATATGTCACATTTCTCTGTCTGAGTGGGAAGTTCAGTAGACAAAAGGGAATAAAGATGCAGCCCTCTTGCCAGCTCACGTCCGTAAAGATACTGTCCGCTTCCCGGTTTGTTTCTTACTTAATCTCATTAACAAACAGTCATGCCCTTAATGCCAATGTTTGAGAATTAACCTATTCCAGATATGGGAACATTTTCCCAAGTGTCACTGATGCATTTATATCACTTACTTTTCCTACGCTTGTCTACACTTCTACCAGCCCTCTCGTTTCCCGCAGTGCCCGCGTGGAGCCAAGGGTCACCAACCCGCCTATAGCCCGTCTAGCTCTCTGTGAGCAACGCGAGTAGTAGCAAGCAAGAGATAGTACGCGCAGAGATATGACAAAGGATACCTCAGCGTCACTCACCGTCATAATGTCCCTCCTCCCGCCCGCATTTCAGATTACTCTGAATATGAAATTGCATACCTCTGTGTGGTTGCCATTTCTTCCATTTACAAAGTCTCAAAAATAATTTTTCACACCTCTTGAAAGTTGTGCCTCACGTGCTCTCAGAAAAGGCACTGTACCTCTACACTTTCCAGCAAGTTGTTAATTCTTTAAAACACACAATTAAAAACTTGTGCCTTTTCAAACAGCCAGAGCTTGTTTTGGAAATGTGATTTTGTGAATACCTGCTGGCCTATATATTGCCAAACAGGCCAAATCTCATTTTGTTGCCGATGGCTTAACATTCATAAGAATAATTCATTAATTGCCACAGCGACTAAAACAACGTTAGGAGAATATCTGTTGTCTTCTAGCTGCCTTTAAAAAAAGCTGAACACCTGAAAATGAGGAGGACGCAGTGAAATTGCCAAAATGGATATCCAGCTACATTTGAACTTAGATCGTTGTTCATTTAGGATGCTTTCCTTTGGGCGTGAGTTATTATTCTGACCTTTCACCAAGCTCCACTTCTGAATCTCAGAATACTTTACAGAAATGCAAATTGCTCGAACTTAGAAGTAGCTCACAAAACAAAATTCAAACTTGGGTTGCATGTGGGGAGCCAGTTCAAGACACAGGAAAATGATCATAAAACAAAATTAACCTATTCTACACGTATAGAAAGGTGCTCACCCAAGTCAAACATAACAAAACATAGAATTGCGTGTATGCAGGCAGTATTACAGTTCTCCCCAGAATAAAGCACAAAGAACCGTTTCTTATTCGCGCTTAAGGAAAAGTGAGAATTCATTAATAAATCATTTACTTTTAACAAAAATATATTAACTCAACTGAAGAACTCAAAAAAGGATGGAAAAGGAAGGAAGGATGAAAAACTCACTGCTAAAGTAAAGTCAGAGGGTGAAATCCTTCTTCTACCCAGATCAAAGGGAAAACCCATGCATTTTTTTAATTCACATTAAATAAAAAACTCCACTTTAGTCCTTCAGGGCAGTTGTGAACCTGGAAGAAAACTGTGCTTTCATCTATTACTAGGGCTTTGATTCATGTCAAATACGTATGTTGCTCCAAAAATGACACATCCTATTTATGTTCATGAAAGCCTCAACAGATACAAAGAGCACAAGATCATCATTTGATGGAGCAAATTCCCAGCTACAAAAAACACTACTTTTCAACACAGTCACCACCATTAGCTAAGCATTTTCACCAGCAATAAGAAGAGCTTGTGTGCTCCACTCAGAAAAAATCTGCAGCAGCGAAGAGACTCCCTGTTTCTGTCACCGTTGCTGAAATGCACCACCCATTGCCTCACTGGGCTCAAATCCACTGTCCATAAATGTTCAGCAAGCATCAAAGTATGTCGTCTCAGTGGGGAACTATCCGTTGACACACCTTTGCTTCATATGCACTTCGACGTCAGACACTGTTTTGTCACACTGCCCCTCTGCTGCCATCTGTTGC
The DNA here is from genome assembly GCA_028571105.1 of Tragopan temminckii. Taxonomy (NCBI): domain Eukaryota; kingdom Metazoa; phylum Chordata; class Aves; order Galliformes; family Phasianidae; genus Tragopan; species Tragopan temminckii. The sequence continues at coordinate 7,704 of JAOWBP010050897.1, read as the reverse complement.
TCAGCAACAAAATACAAGGGAATACTGGCGGGAAGGTTCGACCTCCACTCCGTCCCGGCAATATCCACATCTTGCATTGTGGATCAATGTAATAAAATATGAGACATTACCTTTGCAGCAGCCCTCTTAGTTCCACTGACTTCAAAGAAACCAACATTTGACCAAACTATAACTTGAAAGATTTATTCTATTTCATAAGATAAATTAACTTAAAAGCAATTTTCCTTTGATAGTTGCTCTAAAATAAATAGATATTAATGACATTCCTGTTTGTGACTTTGGTGACCAGATTTTTCTAAGACCCAATGGAACAAAAAGAAATTCAGGGACTATAAGTCTAATTTTTCAGAACAGAAAAAAAAAAACTATGAATACATTGCTTGTACAATTTTGACTCATTTCCTCAGTGTCATGTCGTCCTGACTAGGACTTGACTCAATTCCAAATATGATACCAATTCATTAAGTCTATTCCAGCAAAAGTAACGTACTTGCTCCATTGTGATAAGCTGCGTGAATAAAGATGGGAACAGCGCTAAAATTAGTAACACGTAAAGGCTATATACATTTATCCTAAAACAACATTTATGCGTGAAGTAATGCGTGAAGTAATATGCTAATGACAGATGCGTCTTAATTCTCAAATCAAAACAAGATTTACACACTAGCATATCTTCATCGGTAACCCTTACTCACTCATTGTAAGAGCAGTAAGAGAAACTGCTGTAGGGTAAGCACCCTAAAAAAATGCTCTGGCGCCCACTGGCGCCCACAGTAACACCTGTGGACATGCAAAGATTGGAGGAGTCTAGAAATAATCGGTACATAGTTAACACGCTCCTTGCTTCTCATCTTTACTGAATAAAACTCAATGAACCTCAGCTTCTAGCATATTTCACAGACTATTTTGTCTAGATAGCACTTAGTGACCACGCACAGCTTCACAGTTTAAAACAACCATTTCTGTTATGAAGCCAGTATGAGTCATCCCCATCTTCCTCCTATACTGCCTTAATAGCACGCTCTACGTAAAAGATGAGTCAGTTTGAAAAACAATAACTTAGTGGATTTTAACAGAGTAGAAATCAGATAAATAGCGTTTTCATTAGCTGCACTTCTAAACTGTCAACAAAACCAAAGCAGAAAGTGATCGCATCACGCGAGGAGAGGAGCCTGAACTGGCAAGTGATGCGCGCTGAACTTTACACGTCTGCCTTTTGTCTTTATTGTTAGCTTAGAAGCTGCGCAACAATTTGTGTCAGACTGTACTCAGTTTGGCATGGCAACAGTAAAGCTACAAGTAGCTACACATGAGTTAGGGAACTTTAGCTAAAAGAGCATTTTATGTTACTTCATCAGTTCATATGGTTGCATTATCGACTTTAGAACGTGCCCGCGGAAGAAAAATGGGTTATAGTAAATTTGATTCCCCTGCTGAATTGAAATTTACTGATTTTTTTAAAATTACTTTTTAAAACCTTGGGTGAAAATCTCTCCCTAGCACTGGTACTCACATGCAGAAGATAGGTGCTTGTTTGTTGAAAACAAGAAAAGTGGGTAAAATGTTGTACCTAATAAAAATCCTCTCAAATTACTCTCCGATAAGGAGACAAGGCAAAAAATACATATTCCTTGTAGTGCAAAATGATGAAGATCTCTGCTTACCAACACGGTCACCACTCGCAGAACCACTCCTCGCATGTTATTCTCCAGCTTCCTGTCTGTTAGGGACCCATTCAGACCGGTGATGGGATTCCAGCAGCCGAGCTGAAAGAGAAGACAGAGGTTGTTTCCGCGTTGCCCATAAAATCGCTCATTCCTCTTAGGCACCTTCAAGCAGGAGCGTAGGAAATACACAGAGTTCCTTCTAGAATCAATGGCACGGAAAGACGGATAAGGGTTTGCGCATGGATTTATCTCTAAACTCCAAATAAAGCAATTAGGTTTATCAGTTTGTGCCATTAAATACCAGAGCATAATGGATGACAGAATCCAGCATTTGGAGGAATATGTATTGCTTTTGAAGTGCTCGGGGAGGACTTCTGTATTAATAGGAAATATTTGAAATGTGGTAAGGCTGTAAAAAAATACTTCCACCTGACTTCCACTGATAGGCTAATTGGAGAAATAATAGCGACCGTAATTTCAACGTGCTGTCTGCTCCAGCCTGTCGTTCCTAGTGGAACTCTAACAAAATGAATTAACTAGATTTAATTAAAACCTATATTACTCATTGGTAATGAAACAGCAGTGATTTTTAGCCAGGATAAAAATTCCATTTAAAGATGACTAAGAAAAAAACATGTAGGCACACCAGAGTGCTGAGAAAGGACACCAACAGATAGTGGAGAGGAAGGAACGCAGCTATGTTTTGCCCCAATGCTATCGTATTTGATGGGTTTCTACAGACAGATGCTTTAGCTCAGGGGCAGCTCTAAGACTAACGTCCTTCTAATCTGACTAGTAGATAATGAACTGTAATTTATTTTCTCTGAAAGCATGACTTCACTACATTCTTACGTGAAGGTAAATGATTATTTCTGGTACAGAGAAATTAACCAACTGGCCACTCGTCCGTTGGTCACGTGTACAAGCATTATCCGTTTCTTTTTTGAAATTCAATGCAAAACCTCATCGGGCCTCTAAAAATACTGGCATTAAATTCAAAAACCAACAGAAGAATGACTGACTTCAGCAGACCTCGGAGCCAGTTATGCTTCCTCAGTATCTCCTCCACATCATTCCTAGCTGTTAACGGTTGTAGCGAAGGATCGCTGACGTTCCAGATCCTCATTCCTCCTCCACCAGACGTGTCCAACAGCTTCAGATGAAAAACCTAACAGCTCTAGCATGTTACCAGTAATAGTGCACGGTGAATGTCGTGTATATGTAGGTACCATACACTGTGTGGAATAAATCACTGCCATACTTAAAAAGCAAAGCCTTCCATAGTCTCCATTTTTATTTATTTATTTATGTATTAGAAACATTGAAAACAACTTTAAGTTCAAAATAAAAGTACAAAAAATCATTTCAGAAACTATCATTCTCAGTCACATCAAGACACTAATTAGAAGTTGGTTCAAATTAGCAGATCTAAATGTGTTTCAAGTCTAATCACCATGGATACCGTACAGCTTTTGCCAGGCTTAAAACGGTATGAAGTTTCTGAAGAACCTTCGTATCCTTTTGAGGTTAAAGTCCATTTTCAATTACAGAATCAACGTGTACACATTAATATAGTGAAGTTTTTAGCTTGGACCTTTCTACTTTCTTAAGTAAAAAAACCCCAGCGTAACCAATTGCTACAAATTTAGCAGAGTTTTCCTTTAAGACGACACATTTCATTTTCAATTATTGTTCATCTAATTTCCAATTCACTTGTTCCTTTGTGCAGCATAGTCACGATGGAGATGAATGTGCAATGCCGTGCCAGTAAAGTCGAAATTGATTTTGAGTGGGAGCTGCTTACTGTTATTAGGCAAAAATGAATCAACATTTATTGATGACAAGTTGAGCATGTCTCTGCAACTAAAGCAAATGCTAACTTTGCTGAAACAGCAAGGGGGGGCTGGTGCAAGGCTTCCTCTACAGCTTTACCTCTCTCTTTGCTGTTTCTGCAAAATATCTGCTGCTACATTTATGTCCTCCTTTTGTTCTGTCTCTGAGAGTTGAAATGAGACTAGATTTAACAGAATCTCACATTAATTCAGGTTGATCCATGTAGAAGAATACGGACAGCTATTGAGCACAGTACCTGCCTTCTTCATACCACGTAAATTCAGCTATTTATACTGCTTTGTACTTCAGATGAAATTCCTACTACTTAAATGACGGTACACACCATTACATTCTGATGCACAATGATGAAGATGGAAGTGAGCAGCTCCGTTTGCTTTCCAGTTTCCAACCTCATCCCACTTCCCAGCTTGTTATCCCTGCTACCATAATCATTAGCGAGGTTTGCCTCCGCTTTTTCACTGGCAGAGACAAAAATTTGACCTCCTTTAACAAAGGTGCCCCGTTATTAGAAATTTTTGCCACTATGAACTACGCGTACAGAAGGTGCATAATTTGTATTCAGTATTAATCAGAATAGCTAAAATCTATATTATATATATTTCCAATTTCCAGGCACAGATTTATACAGAACTCGGAATACTGAAATCTATAATGTCTCTGAGACAGAGCTCACAGGCAGATTTTTTCCCCAGCTTCCACATTCAAACACACAATTTAAATATTCCGTACGAAATCAGTGAACTCTCATGAGCATCCTTGAGCTTTCACCTTTTTTTGGCAGCGTGACATAATTGACAAAGTTTAAAGCTTTAATTGAAACAATTTGGTGGGCTGGTGTGATCACAGTTGAGAACAGACACACAATAGTTAAAATCAGCTGACGGGTACAAATGCATTACATGTACACACTGACGGTTATTGCTTGAGACCTGTTGGAGTTGTATTAGTTAAACTAACAGAAAATAGAGATGAACCAGTTAATCCAGCACTGCAGTGCAACCACCTCTGAACTCAGAGTGCACGTACGCAACAACACTGCAACAGAGTATAACACACTGCAACGGAGTAGAAAACACTCCAGAAAAGTTGCAAAGGAAATATGAAAGATAGAAAATCATTACACGTGCAACCGCAATCAATTAAGACGCCAAGACTAGTATTGCTCCTTTATCCTTGATTTCCTCGGCCTCCTTAAAAACAAACAAACAAAAAGCTCACAGTCATCAGTTTTACTACGACGAGTATGAGAAAACATTTGCAGTGGCAGTGGTTTCCACAGAGCATTTCTAATAAGCTGCTCCATTAGATGCACACATCAGAGCTGATGGCTTGTGCAAATACCACCCTCCTTGCCTGCAGTACCGGTACGCTCTTCTCAGTTTTCACCTAGGTCCAACCTGCTGTTGGAACCAGTATTTTCTGAGTTAAGACTGCAGGACAAGAAATATTTGTTAAGAACACCCAGCTCCGTTCCAAAATACATAAAATTCAAGCGTATAGAAGAGATACCACAAACCTCTCATGAGACAGCATTCAACTCTAAATCCCAGGTGTTCTGGGAAGACTCAAAAATAGGATACACAGCAGAAAAATCACAATGACACTTTTCTGTTGCCACTGTGCGATGGGTGGATTTAGCATTTTCAAAGTTTGCTAGGACACGACTTTAAACAAAATTCACGTAGGAGTATATGAAGACAGCTTTGCACAGAATATGCCTGATGACTCTTGTAATGCTATAACATGATGGAAAGTACAGCAGTAATAGCAGGATAGCACAAAACAAAACTGCAGCAAATGAGGGCAAGCCCAAATGTAGCAGCCGCAGATGCAAAAACAAAGGGAGAAAACCTGCTTACCTTTGAAAGGCACCAGATAGGCAGGGATCTCTAATGAGAGACCATCACCTCCACCGCCAACCCTTAACTGAGGTCTGGGAAGGGGTGGATCCTGGCTCCACCCCTTCTGGTCACTTAGGTACATTGCATGCACCTGAGCTCCCCCAGGTTGGCCCTGCCTTCCCACCAGGTGCTCAATCACTGCGTCAGGCTCTGACTTAGCATCTCCACTATAATTCTTGTCTCATTTGAGATTTACTATATCTGAGTAACTGTGAAATCAGAGACCAAATCACAGAAGAAAAACTGTAAAATACACATTTTGGTTGTTCTTCAGATACTGTCAGCAAAAGTTGAGGGAGACGCTCTTTTACCTGAGTAAAGTCCTGTTAGTTTAGCTCCCCAGCAAACACCCAGTGTCCGGTCAGCCACATCTGTGAAACGTCTGATGGCCACGGGTTAACCAGTGTTCTGATAGTCCTGGCACTGATAAAAAAGCAAGGACTGGTTTTGCTCTCCAAAACCATTTCCTAATGAACATGGTTAGCTGGAAGGCTGTGTTTAACTTCACTGGAGCTTAGGTAACAGTCAGCAAATAATAAGTTGTTCAAATCAATAGGAAAATACTGTGTTTAACAAATTGTATAAGGTATAGCAGCACTTGTAAAACCTGAATTTCGTGTAAGGAAGCTATATAATTACTTTCTACTGCATGTTTTATTGTTCTGTCTCTGGACTAGAAGGAATGATCGCCCCTAGACTCACTCTACTGTTTTCAAAATATGTTAGGAGCATGTGAGCACACAAGTTCAGTTTTAAATTCAGAGCCTCAAGGAACATAACTGCAGTGCTCGAAGTGTTCAGTTTGTTTTATTAGCCTATCATAGACAAGTGCAAATGACCTAAGTATGGATTTCTTTTGTCAAAGCCAAAGCACACGATCAAATAACGCAGTTAATAAAAATGCTTCACTTCGGAGCCTGCCCAAAATTCCTCAGCTTTTTGAACAGAAATAGAGAAGCTAATGGAAATCTACCTGCTGGTAATGTGCTATTTGTTTTCCTTCCAGCTTTTGACTTAGTATTTTCTCAAGGCTTTGCGCACCCAGACTTGTGCCAGAAATCAGAACTGGATGTTTTACACTACTGACAAATATAGGGAGAAAAAAGCATAGACTACGTAACTGCTCTCACACCATGCACTCCACTCATGAAGAACAGCTTAGTGCTTAGGCCAAGTTTCCAGAGGAACTCAAATGGTCTGATTTTTGGAAAGCATAGTAAATCATCATATCTCAAAGGTAATGAACCACTTCCTTGAACTAGTGGTGTCATCGCAAAGTTCCCTCCCTTTTTTACACCCTTTATCTCTAGCCTATTTGCTCTATTACTACTTTTCCTTTCATTTGAAATTTGGTGGTTTTAATCCATCATTTCCCACTACTAATTGCCTTCTCTTTTATTTTCAGAAAACACCGTTTTTCCTTCTCAGGTCCTTTGTGTGTACGCAGTACTCTCCCAGCGGCTCCATAACCTGTGGTTATCTTGCTCTTTCCTGTATTGCAATTACTCCTGCAATTTCTTTGTATACTTCCAGCATGCTTGCTTTCTTCTTTGCTTTTCTTTCCCTTGATCTTCTCCTGTGTTTCCTATGACCTTTTCAGATTGGTAGAGAGATCTAGATTTTCTCTTGGGTTGGTAAAGGGACCTAAGTTTTTTCTTGCTTTCACTTCATCCTGCTTTGACTTATCTTTCAATCACTTTGTGTCCCTTCTTTCTCTTTAGCCCTTGAATCTCCTTTTCTCTCAGGTAGTTTCCTCTCCCAGGAAACTTCTCCTCACCTCCCACTCCTCCACTTGCGTTATGAGGGACACAGGACTTCACTAAATACATTAAAGTATGGCCTTGCTTCTCTTGCTTTCACCTTCCAAATTTTTATCTCTCCTTTTCCCTGAAATACTTATTTCGCCTTTTCCTCAAAGACCCAAACAAGGATATTAAGGGATCAGATGGCGATCTCTCTCCCACTGCTTCTGTATTTCGATGAAAGTCAAACACTCCAAAGAGTCTCTTCTTTGAACTAGATATCATCCCTTTGCTGTCTGATGGATCGACTATCAATTGCCCAGTAAAAGCTCCCCTGGAAATCCCAGTGGTGCCTGGGGATTGCCGTGTCCCCACGCATTCACAAGGAGAGCATCGGTATTTCTTTGTTTAGTGGTTTAGTACCACTGCCCATATTACAGAGAAAGCACATGCTTACAAGCTACTAGCATGTTGTACAATCAATGGAAATATAGATATTATAAATGCCAAAAAGCTCGGCTAAGTTGTTAAACCAGAGCA
>JAOWBP010050896.1:0-17411 GCA_028571105.1 Tragopan temminckii | reverse complement strand
ACTGTATGTAGACTTTGTATCAATGTCTCTTTACCCTTGGTAGAAAAACACATCATAAAGCATTCAAGGCCAGGCTGGATGGGGCTTTGAGCAATCTGGTCTAGAGGGAGGTGTCCCTGCCTATAGCAGGGGGTTGAAACTAGATGATCTTAAAGGTCCCTTCCAACCCAAACCATTCTATGAATCTGTGATTTCCTATAACTGAAACTAAGGGATTTTCACTTGAGTGAAAAATCAGCCATTCCTGTAGGCAAACAGTTTCTCCAGTATTTGTCTCTTGATGAAAATTTTAAACTTGGAATAAAGGAATTTAAAAAAAATCTTGCACCTCCTACATGAATTGTGTGCATTCACTTTCTGTGCAAATGACTTATGTCTAGTAAAATGCTGAACATTTATTGAACAGTCCTCCAATTTCTGTACCTTGCAGTCATTAAAAATATTAGCCTTTCTCTAACTTCCTGTGTTTTGCAGTTGGGAACGCTGGGGTATGGAGAAGCCAAATGATTTGCCCCAGAGCATGTCTTTGACAACTATAAGTCTAGAATTTGGGTCTCCTGGCAATTACCACTGGAGTGTTTGCCATTTTAAAGTTTCTATTAAATTGTATTTTTAATCTAGAAGGCAAACATATGAGTTCCAAGAGTCCTAAATTTGTTTAAGCACACTCAGACATAGATACAATTTCAATTATTTTATTCCAAAGGCAGAAGAGTATTCACAAGAAAAGATCATGTTCAGTATCTAGTTTGAACATACACATGATATTTGCAATTACTGGATACCCACTAATGATTTCTTATAACGTTAAGAAGAAACAAAAAACAATGACCATGTTTATTTTGAAACACTGATAAATCGAAGTGACTTCTGAATGAGTGAGCAGTGCTTATAAATGTTTGATAGCAGCTACTGTGCACAAAAAGATGACAGGAGCTGGGTTTTTATTTATGTCAAATACTGTATACCATATGTGCACATGAAAATATTTAGAAGCAAAAGGTACTTTTGAAAGAAGTTGTTCAGTGAAGCAGCGTGGCGTGAGACTTCTCAAACGGCTCACAGCTGCAGAAGTTCTGCAGTCGACTATCATTATATCATCAATTGAATGGTTTTAAGAGGAAAAGAAACTTTACATAAAATACCATCCTGAGTAGAGGTGAAACAGAAACTACTTAGATGCTAATTAATCTCTCAGCTGTACTGGCATGAAAAGTATCTTTCCTCCTCCTCCTTTCTCACCCTTAACATTGCCTGATAATTATCAGGTCAATTTACCATCTGTGCTTAGAATGATATTTGGACTGTCCTTCTTCAAATTTGGATGCCTCGATTGCTTGAAAGTGTATATAATTAGGTACCACATACTTCAGAGCTTTACGCAACTTGGGTACTGAAAAACATTGAAAAGACTGAAAAATGTGAATAATGAAAAATACTGGTATTGCAGGATCCTGTCATTCTAGTTCTGAAGTGTTAAAGAGGCAGGGAATAAAGTTTAGATTGAGCAAAATATGTCAGAACTGGGAACAGAAGTAAAGCAAGAGGACTGCCTGGCTTACATTTAATGCACACAGCCTTGTGTTTTACAAGCAGGCCTAGTCCCTAACCCAAGTGAGGCCGCAGCAGGGCTGGTCACCAGCTCCCCACAGCTCAGCCCTGTCCCACCTTAGGCTCTCCCCAGCCAGGCTGACCCATGGGCCAGCAGCCCAGCCTGTCCTTGGTCTGCCCTTGACTCCAGGGAGATGTCAGATGATTAAGGACCTGGAGCACCCCTCTTATGAGGAAAGGCTGAGAGATCTGGGTTTGTTCAGCCTTGAGAAAAGAAAACTGAGAGATGATCTTATTGATGTTTATAAATATCTTAAGTGTGGGAGTCAAAGGGACGTGGCCAACCTCTTTTCAGCAGTCTGTGGGGACAGGACAAGGGGAAACGGCCATAAACTGAAGCATAGGAAGTTCTGCACCAACATGCAAAGGAAATTCTTCATGGTAAGGGTGATGGAGCACTGGAACAGGCTGCCTAGGGAGGCTGTGAATTCTTCTTCTCTGGAGATATTCAAGACCCACCTGGATGCCTACCTGTACAGCCTGCTGTAGGAAGCCTTCTTTGCAGGAGAGTTGGACTCGATGATCTGTAGTGGTCCCTTCCAGCCCCTACAATTCTGTGATTCTGTGATTATATATCCCAAGGCTGGGGCTGCCCCCATGTTCCCTCGCTGCCCAGCTCCTGGCTGGGGTGGTGGGATGGGACAGACTGCTGGGCCCTGCCTGAGGCCCTGGTGGATCCCATCACATCCAGCCATGTTTTGCAGGGAGCCTTTGCTGCTCCCTGGTGTGAATTTGATATTTATCTTCTCCATCTTGGTAGGTGAAGCAGTGAACATGCTCATAGTCTCACAGTTCAAACTGGGGGTGAGTCAAATCAGAAAAGTCAAAGCTTCCGGGCACCAAAAGTTGCAACATAGTCATAGGTGTGAAAACATCATGCTGAAAAAATAATCTGAACTGAAATTCCCATGGAGATAATTTGAAAAATATTCTACTGACTTAAGAAAAGCTGGCACTACATAATTTTGATTCAAGAAAGATTTTCATTCTGGTGGAGGCTGTGGGATCTAGAAATATACACTGAAAGATTAGAATGTGCTTAAGAAGTTACCTGAAGGAATCTACTGATGTGAACCTGTTCCTTTAAAATTAACTACTAAACACTCATTCAGAAAAAAAAGGAAAAAAAAAAAAAAAAAAGATTAAAGGACAACCTTTAAAACTCTAACTCTTTGTAAGAGAGAATATTGAAAAAATATTTTTGGAAAACACAACAACATTTTTGAAGGTGCTCACTTTTTTCCTTTAGAACAGACCAACCTGCCCTAAAAGCAAGTTTTCACCTGGCATCCTTGTTGGTAATACTATTTCATTTTGTGTTACATTGTAGGAAGGATGCACAGTATAGCTAAAAAAAAGCATTTTAGATCATGATTTAGCTTTTTTCTTTGCTGCTGATGGATAGAGAGTCATCTGGGCTTCAAGAAAGGAAGTATGGTCAGCATTCAAGGGAGGTGATCCTGCCCCTCTGCTTTGCATAGGTGAGACCTGCCCTGGAGTACTTCATCCATACGTGGAGTCCTCAGAACAAGAGAGATGTAGACCTCTTGGAGTATTTCCAGAGGAGAGATACGAAAACGATCCAGGGGATGGAACATTTCTGTGAGGACAGGCTGAGAGAGTTGGGGCTGTTCAGCCTGGAGAAGAGAAGGCCACTGATAGTGGCCTTTCAGTACCTAAAGGGGGCTATAAGAATAAATGGGACAGACTCTTCAGCAGGGTCTGTTGTGACAGGATGAGAAGAAATGGTTTCAAACTAAAAGAGGGGAGATTTAGATTGGATATGAAGAAGTTTTTTACAGTGAAGGTGGTAAGGCACTGGAACAGGTTGCCCAGAGAAGCAGTAGATGCCCCATCCCCGGAGACCTTCAAGGTCAGGCTGGACAGTGCTCCGAGCAACCTGATCTAGCTGTACGTGTCTCTGTTCATTACAGGGGTCTCTCTTCCAATTCAAAAGGTTCTATGATTCTGTGATCTCTTTTCCTTGATAGTTAGGTACCTAGTCTCTAGTATCTTAGATAACAGGCAGACTTTGTCATTATTGCTCTCTTAAACACAGTGATTTTAGACATGACATCAAGCCTTCTGGTGCATGGGAATAGAAAAGTTTTTCACTCATTTTTCCTTGGGTCCATTAAGCCTCCCAGTGTTAGCAAGTGAGAAGAAACACTCTCCAAATGTAAAAATGTTTCTCCATTTGCCTTTTCTCTGTTTTAGAAACAAAAAAAAACCACCTGAAAGTAATACATTTAAAACACTTTCAGCTGCTGTGTTACTGTCCATGGACACAACCATATGAAAACAGTGAGCAATAATAGCTAAGCAGAGTAAAAGATACCTTCACCCTCTTTCACTTTTCTGAGTAGTGTCAATAGTTGGCATCTTGTTAGTTCTGTAAGATATGCCTTTCTCTGCTGTTTCACAACAAGCATTTTTTTCACATACCATCCTTCTCTCTCTGTGTAACTGTGCAAGTTGGATAATGTCTTATAATAACAATTCAACAAGGCATATGTGGAACTTAGTAAAGAAGTTGAAAAAACTCCATTCAGAATCAATTATGAGTTCAATTACTCAAATATGAATTCAACTACCTTGCTAAACTTTAAAAGACAATTGTGTTTCTCCAGCACAGTGGTGTCTTGCTTTCCTGCCCGCAACAGGACCAGACAAACAATGAACATTTTTGAAACCAGGCTCCCTGGAGTGAAAGCTCTCCTTACTCTAAAACACCAAGTCTATGGAGTCTTTTCCCAGGAATGAGATACTGTTTGCTGCCCTCTCTCAGTGCAAAGCTGTGAAGATCCATGTGGATATGGGTCATCTGCCCAAGTAATGTCTTTGTTGTTACATAAGTGTTTTGGCAGAATTTCATTTTTCTTCCTCTGATGCAGTTTATTGCTGAGGACAAAAAAAGCAAATGCAGCTCAGAACACTTGTTTCTGGGAAAATGGAAAATATATATCTGCATGTTCTTTGGTTAAGTTTTGTCAAATTGGTTGATATATCTGATAGCCCGAATTAGACTTTCCATGCACCATGGAAACAGTTTCCATAGTGAAAATCTCTCAGCTCAGAGACTGTTCTCCCTGGATTAAACCCAAGGATTCAGACTATCTAGAGCATCTTCTAACAGCTGTGAAGTCAACACTTAAGAGAAAGTTGCCATCCAGCTATCCTGAGTTGTACCATTCTGCTGTTGGAATATTTTCTTATCCTTTAGAGCATGAGAAGTGCCATGATGTTTCCTCCCATTCCATGTGTCTTTGGTATTGAAAATGACATCGGGTGATTTGGAGGCAGTTGCACGTTCTGTCAGTAACCTGCCAGAAATACAGAAATACAGTGACATCCCTATATAATAATCCTCCTCTGTAACACCTTAGAAAGGCCGGTTACTCCATAGTAGAGGAACTGCTTTTAATTGATGTACAAAGGACAGAGAGACTGAAAAGCATGTAACAGTAAGGTCTTCTACATTAAATGCACTGTTACTTGTCTGAAAGTTAATTAAGGTAGAACTGTGAGATCTTGAATGCTTATGGATGAACATCTTAACAAAGCCCAGGAAGAGTGCTAGTTGGGGGTTGCAATAGACTAAGTCAAAAAGACAAATCAATTCCTAAACACCACTCTAATAAATGGAAGTAAAAACTGTACTGAATTGAATGTTTTTTTGAGAAGAGGTTGTCTAATGGACTGAAGGCACGGTGCAACAGTTACTATTTCCCAGGAGCTAGGACAGCTCTGGCTTAAAGCCCATTCTGGTTCAGCAGTGAAATAGATACGGCTATTGAACAACAAAAAGGCAGTATATAATAATAAAAAAGCATAAATATATAACATTTTCTACACTTCATAAATTATGAATTATGAGGGGACATTGAGGCATCAGAGAGAAATTCATGGCTAGCAGATGTAGGAACAAAAGAGATTTAAATACACTGGGTATGGTGTAAATCCCAGCAGTGGCAAAGAGCCACTGCTCGACAAAGAAATCATTAGCAACAGTGCAGGAATAGCAGAAGTGTTCACTAGGAGATTCTGTTGTGTGCCTGGAAAGAAGCAACGTTATATCCTCACATCACAAGAGAAACTGTGTCTTGGTCCTTTGTAATTATAAGAAAAGACTGGATTTCTGAGAAGTTTCTGGAATAATCAAATACTGTTCCATATTATGAATTATAAAGTGAAGATGGCTGCTGCAGGTAAGCATAAAGTTTTTGGTCCGAGACGAGTTCTAGGGAATCAGAGAAGGTGTTTATTCAAGGTGCAATTAGAAAAAAAGTCTGAGGATTGAAGTGGAAGCAGTGGTAGTTGGTGTGATTTGTGCAAAAACTACCTCAGAAAATTTGAATTGAGTATGCTTGACATTGGTTTACAAAGTATAAGCTATTCTTCTTTGAGCTGGCTTGTTAAAGATAGCCATACAGGTGAAATATATTCACATTCGATTTCATATACCATGATGTTCTGTTGAACACAAACCAGAAATGACTCTATACAATATTAATAAAGTGTGAATGCACAATTGAAGAACCATCTGAGAGAAAGCAGTGATTGCTTGGTGTAACAGAAATGCTGTCATTGCTTGAAGCACTAATTGAGCACCTGTGGGAAGGCAGGGCCAACCCAGGGGAGTTCAGGTGCACACAATGTACCTGAGTGACTGAAAAGAGTGGAGCCAGGATCCACCCCTTCCCAGGGGGTTGGCATTAAGGGTTGGCAGTGTAGACAATGGTATCTTGCTTGAGATCTCTGTAGCTGAAGCATTCTGAAGGTAAGCAGCTTCTTTTCTTCGTTTCTGTGCCTATGGCTGCTGTGTTTGAGTAAATCCTCACTTGCTGAAGCTTAGGGCCTGGCTGCTCTTTCTGTTGCATTACAGACAGCATGTATAGCAATGCTATTATATAATAATGGAAGTCTTAAGTTTTAGTACTTTCACCTGTGGTTTGGAAGTAAATATAAAATTGCTACTGGAAAACACATACTTACAAAACAAATTCCTCCAATGCAATAAGTGAAAGAGTAATGATTACTACAATAAATTACAAAGGGTCCTTTGGCTTAAGTTCAGTATGCACTCTTTATTACCTGATACTTCAATTTTCCTGCTTTTCTGTAGGACTTCAGTCTCACAGGCTTGTAGAGCTGAAGGAGACACTGCCTAATTTGCAAGTTGAGTGCTAAAACCAAGAGCTGCTCTAAGGGATAAGTAGCTGCCTCCTGACCAGAAAACTCGTCAATGGGAAGGCTGCTGTGATACTTCTAGCTCTCTCACTAAGTATGATACTATATGAGAAATAAGGTATTTGTAACAGATGTGTTAAGAAGCCCCTTTGCACTAGTAACACTGAAGTAAGTGCTCATGTGATTTCTGTCCAAAACTAATGTAGGTTTAAGCCACAGTTTATGACAATAACATTTTAGAAAGTGGGGGGAAGGAGGTGGTATGAACCTGTTTAAAGTGCTAACCAGAATCTCAGTCCCTCTGGTCCTTTAGCTGTGCCTAGCAGCACTTCAGCAGAAGAAAGGAGCATCCTTGATGTGGAGTACTCTTAGTTAGATTTCATCTTGACTTCTCATTCTAATGAACACTGAGTTTTGATATTTCACAACTTTCTTCTGAGTAATTAGATCCTAAATACGCTGGGGTCTTCTAATGAAATCTGGAAAAACTTTTCTGGGGTTAGAAACACATAGAATCTGTTCCACCGAGCTGATCTCTACTTAATTACTGAGAGTATATTGGTGTATTCAAACAGACAGCGATTCTCCAAGGAATATCCTCATTTTAAAAACATTAAAATCTGTTGTACTTCATTTCAGAATCCATGCTGTATCTTTCACTTTGATTTTACTATCCAGTTTATGAAACTGCTGGTGTTTTCTTTTTAAATGCATTCATTAAGAAGACTACCATGATATAGAAGAAAGAATTTACTTCTGTCTTCTGCCATCTAGTGACAGAAATGGAGCACCTCTGATAGCTGACTTGCTTGCGCAGCTTTAAACTGTGCGTGACAGTGGAGTTATTTTAGTTGGTGTTTAGCACAATAAAATATAGGTTAAAAATATGAAAGAAGTACTTCCATACTTATGTACTTTCCTGTATTTAATGACTCCTAAATAAGCACTAAAACCTTACTTACAGCCTTTGGAATGTATTTGGCCTTGAAACACGGTGTAGAAGAGCTTAGCATGGCTTAGTAAAACCCTATATGATCAATCAAGTAAGCACATGTATTTTTACATATAGCTTTGGGGGTAATATGAAATATAGTAACCAGCAGTCAGTATAGTATGCTATTATTCTCTTTGTGGTGTAAATGTCTTGAGGTACTCTGTTGCAGCAGCCCAGATGAGGCTTGTGGAAGCTCTCTGCACCAGCTGCCAGCGGCTCAACTCTCTCAGTAAGAGCTATAAAGAAAGGGAGACAGGTGGAACTTTCCCAAGGCACAGTGGTATGACCACCACTTTGTGGAGGTGAATTCAAGCTCACTTTATAGTGAGGTGAATGCTGTTACATTTTTCCATCCTTTGTCAATCTATTCCTTCACTCTACCTGGCCATTAGTTTCCAGGTCTCATAGTAACAGATGACTGCATCTTCCTCTCTTCCTTCTTCCTTCCTCTTTGCAGCACTTCCTCTGCAGGCTCTTTTCAACTTGCTTACTTCTTAGCCTAGCTGCCTTTTTCGGTTTTCTCTAGTACTTTCACCCTCCTGTAATTATTTTTCTATTTCTCAACACAATCACTACTCCTTTCCTTCCAATGAATCCTCTCACACTGTCTTAGTCATACTTTTTCTCATCCGTTCCTCAGCCTTCTAGATCTGGATTGCAGTCCCAAGCAGTCTGGTCTGATCTTATAGCTATGTCTCTTTCAAGAAGAGGACTGGCTTAGAAACCCCCTGTAATCCCTTCCAGTCTGAATTTTCTTATGATTCTATGCAATACTCTGAAGAGAAGGCAAATTCATAGAATCATAAGCTTTTGAGTGGGGAGAGACCTTTGAGGGTGATTTAATTGACTCCCCTGCAATGAACAGGGATACCTACAGCTAGGTCAGGATGCTCAGAGCCCTCTCTGGCCTAACCTTGAATGTCTCCGAGGAGGGGTGATTCACTACATCTATGGGCAACCTGTTCTAGTGCTTCACTACCCTTATTGCTTTTTTTTTTTTTTAAAAACAACTCCTCTGTCCAATCTAAATCTCCCCTCTTTTAGTTTGAAACCATATCCTCTTGTCTTATCACAACAGACTCTACTAAAGAATCTTTCTATTTCTTTCCAGTAGCTTCCTTTTAAATAGTGAAAGGCCACTATCAGGTCTTCTTATCTCGTTGACTGTTCTCTGCATAAACTTATTAACTTGACATTAACTTTTTGCTGTTAAATTCAATGTCAAGTATCTGTTTCATTATTGAGGGGTACAAACATTATCACATGTGCAACTACAGTGATAACACTTGAGAATTCAGTGTTGCACAATACACCATTAATAGCATAAATCAACTGATTTGGGTAGCAATCACATTCTGGCTAAAGTCTGTAAGATGGCAGTAGGAAGGGAGTTTTGAAGGAGTAAGGTTGAAAACAAGACAGTAAGTCTAACTGCAGTTATAGTGGGAATAATTCTGCCCCTGGACAACTTGTTTCTTCAGCAAGTTTCTTAATGCAACTTTCAAATCCTTGTGGAATTCATTATTGTTTCATCTTACCTTCTTCTCTGTACTTGCAGTATTATTTGAATTGCGGATCCCAAAGGGGATCAATACTAATTGTACTAGCAACTGTATGAACAAATCTTAAAATAAAGGAGTTTTGGGGAAGATAAGAGTAAGGAACATAATTCATGTTTTCTTGATGTTGTTTCCCATTCAGAAGAATATTCTGAATCCCATTCCCTCCCCTCAGCTAATTAATTTCTTGTGCAGACTTTTTTTTTTGGATGGAGCTTTCAAATGAGAAGAAATCTCCTCCAATGATAAAGAAACAAGGCAGTTGGATTGCTGGTAATCACTGATACAGGGGTGCTAAGTTAGGATACTTTAAAAGCAGCAAGTCTAACATTTATTTGTGGAGATCAAAGTGTAAGCTCAGAAACTGTACTCATTTCTAAGGTGCACTGAATTTTCGTTTTGTTAACTCATCTGCTTACCTGTACCATTCGTAATGGAGAGCAAGGTGTGTGCATACCTACAAAAACATCTGCATTTAACAATGTGTATAAATGTTATTGTAAAAGTAAATGTTAGCAGAGTATCACATTATATTAAATGCTAATGCAAAATGCAGCCTGCTAATTGTTTAAGAGAAGTGGCCTTTACCTCTATTATTGAAGAATCCTGCCTAAGCCTCAGGTAGTGATAAAGATAAATCCTCCTGTTGTGTGCATAATACTAGTATCAGCATCACTTGTGTCAGCTGTTCTTCAGGAAGATCCAGAAATTCACTGGTGGAATAACTTGTCATAAGACATGAGCGAGGTAGAAGAATCAGGCTCTATGCTTGATTAGAGGTCCTCTGATATACTGAGCTAGTGTCTAACTATGATATAAATGTCATTCTAAAATGAGTGAAATTCACAAGAAAAAATTGATCTTTCCAAACGACTGGACAATGACATCCCCCCCCCATACACTTATCATTTCTGTCTGAGTAGTAGCTCAGCCTGTCCTTGTGCCCTGTCTAGGCTTTGGATTGACATTCCTATCACGCTTTCACTGTTTTGTTTCAACTCAAATGGTCCAGAGTTTATGATGCGACCTGAAGAATATGGTTCAATTTTGGTGCAAGATGTTTTGTTGTGGTCATGAGGCAAAGTTTTACAGACTCCTGTAAATGGAGTATTAATACACAGATAGTATCTACTAAACCTGGATATTTGGCAAATACTGTATCATTTACTTCCCTTTTAAATTATCTTCCCTCTAACTTTGCAGACTTATACACGTAAACTCAGGTATATGTAGGTTAAGACTACATGTTAGCATTTACACCAGTCAGTAAAGCTCTTGTGATTAGTAGGCAGATGTCAATATATTTTTGTGTCAAGAAAGCTATGTGGGAAGGAAATTAAAGAATGAATAGAGCTATGGATCTTCCTAGCACTTGTCACAGAAGTGCTATATAATGGGCAAAGTTCACTCACAAATTATTCCTTCCCCTTTAGTGAGAGAAAATTAGAAGCTTTGTGGCTAGACCAAGCCACAGTGTGTTTTTCAGGCTGCTATTGGACAATGTAGTATGTGTTAATATCTTTTCTCAAGACTATATCTATAGTCTATCTATACAGGCAGCCAGGGAGCAGCAGTGCAGGAAAAACAAGATGATATTCCTGATCTGTGACTCTGCTGTGCTTTAAACCCACAGACAGCTTAGCACAAAACAATCCACTAGGGGGATTGATTAAACCACTATAAAAGTAAAACTAATGTGCAGAGATAAAAATAGTTTAAACAGAAAAGGAAGTGAAAACAACTATATATAATATATGCAAGGCCTTTGGCATGGTTGCTCACCCCATCCTTATCCCTAAATTGGAGGCATATTGGTTTGAAGTGTGGAATACTTAGTAAATAAAGAATTCATAGAATCATAGAATGGTTGGGTTGGAAGGGACCTTTAAGATCTAGTTCCAACCCCCTGCTATGGGCAGGGACACCTCCCACTATATCAGGATGCTCAAAGCTCCAGCCAGCCTTGTGTTGATCTGTTCCAGGGAGGGAACACTCACAACCTTACTGGGCAGCCTGTTCCAGTGTCTCACACCCTCAAAGTAAGGAATTTCTTCCTAGTGTATAGTCTAGGTCTATATCTGCATATAAATCAAAGTAAAGGTTACTGGCATTCTGTGCTGGGGCCCCCAGCACAAGAAAGATAGGGAACTGTTGGGGTTAGTCTGGGGGGCTACAGCACCTCTCTTACGAAGACAGGTTGAGAGAGCTAGATTCCTTCTTTCTGGAGAAGAGAAGGATCTAGGGAGACCTCATTAAAGCCTTCCGGTACTTAAAGGGAGTTTATAAATGAGAGACTGGCTTTTTGCACTGTCTTAATAGTGATAGGGTAAGGGAATGGTTTTAAACTAAAAGAGGAGATTTAGACCAGATAATTAGGTGGAATTTTTTTTTTTTTTTACAGAGAGGATAGTGAGGCACTGGCACAGGCTGCCTAAGGAAGATGTGATGCCCCATTCCTGGAGGAGTTTAAGGCCAGGCTGGATGGAGCCTTGGGCAGCATGATCTGGTGGGTAGCAACCAGACAAAGCAGGGGGGGTGGGACTGGCTGGGCTTAAAGGTCCCTTCCAATGCAAACCATTCTGTAATTCCGTGGTTAATCTTAAACAGAAGTCTAGTTTCTATTCTTTATATTTCTATATGCGATTGATTTGCCTCATTCTAATTTTAGCATGTGAGAAAATATTGGGGAAAAAAAACAAGTTTTTCTGAGATTGCAATAATTGTCTCTAGCACTGGCAATCATTCATTTCTTAAGCAGTATTTCATTGTCAGTCTTATGACATAGAAAAGAAAATCTCCTAAACCAAGGAAAAAATGCCAAAACTGCATTGGAACAACGCTGAGCATTGTTGTAGAAACTTGACATGAAACACTGAGAAGAGAACACCTGCTTACTGCTCTTATACCACTCAGATATCTGTGAAATTAACATCTTATAGCTTTTTCTGAAGCTTTGTCAAAGAATGGTTGTGTTGTTTCCTATGCATTTGTTTTATCCTTTTACAGTGAAGATCCTAGGGCTGGTCCTGGTTTCAACAGAAATGATGTTTGGTGCTGAGAGCACCCTACTGTTTGAACGTTGCTGGGTGATGGGTGCACACCTGGAGCTGGGCTGCTTGACTGAGGCCAGGGGTGACTTTGTACCACACGACATAATGCACGGGGGGCTGTGAGGCATTGCAGTGCTGGTAGAATGTTGGTCAGCAGCTGCATTTTTGATCCTATTTCCCTTTTCTATCTTAGTTTTTATTTTGGCTCATGAGTTCTGTTTTGTTTCCAGTTCTCTCCCTCGTCTTCTCACTTGATGGAAGAGTAAGGGGAGTGGTGGCATGGTGCCGAGCTGCTGTGTGCTGTTCAGCACAGGGGCAGGATCACCTCTCTGGCTCTGCTGGCCACTCCTCTTTTGATGCATCCCAGCATATGGTAGGCATTTTAATGTTAATTTATCATTTAATATAATAATGCAGTCTCTGAACAGGGTTTTTGGATTTTTTTAGTTGGATTTTTACATGATCTATGGACCTCGACATTGTGAATTAAGGAATATTGGTGGTACTGGCGTGGTATCCAGCTCCTGCTGTAGGTTGAAAACAACTGTTTCTTCACAGTCTAACACTACAGCATTTCTTAGTACAGGTTTAGACTGTATAATTATTTGCGTGTAGGCTTTTAGCAAAATAAATGGTAGTATGACTGAAGTTCAAGTATATGCAGAGATGTCAAATAGAGTAGCAGAGAAAGGTAAGGGAAGAGATGTTCAGAGGTCACTGATGTGCTGGCACTTCTGTAATCTTATAATCTTTGGTAGAACATGATGATGAAGTAGGTTTTGGCTTTAAATGTGGTAAAGAATTCACTTGCTAAGCTATTCCATCAGTTCAGAGCATCTAGCAAAGAGAACAAGCTCCCAAATATCTAGATATTATCACAGACTGAGTGCTTTTCAGAAGAACTGGGTTGTTGTATGTGAGAGTTCTTAGGAATCCCTTTGTTGTCTGTAATGGATGAGTAGGAACCCAAATGAGGAAGAGTTGTTCAAGGTGTGCTATTTGCTTTGCGTTTGGGTAAGGCTATGGAGAACACTGCGGGATGTTACTACAGATCTCCATTCCACTGTAGCTAGCCAGGTGTCTAGAAAGCTGAAATGGAAGGCATGGAATGTTACCTGGCAAGACTATTCTTTTGATCTGGAAAAGGACTTTTAACCGGTTCCAATTCTGACAGTTATGTATCAGATGTATCTGTGTTTCAAAATCAGTATATCCATTTGGTTTTCTGTAAGCTACTTAATTACCCATAAATGCTTGCACATGGAAATGCAGTTCTATAATATTAACAAATTAGTGTAAGGTTTGGGAATGTATCTCTGGTATTTACCATAACTATAACATCATTAATAATGTTTATATCTAAATATGCAAAGACTGCTGAGAAGTTTAATTATCACATTCACTTCAGTAATGTAAAACACTTTATTAATAGCATTTTATAGATCACACAATTGCTTTAATTGCATTTCAAACTAGTAATTTCCAAACTTCTTCTCTTCCAAAATAAGTAGGAGTTTGTGTATAAGTGATGTTGGTGGAATTTTATCTTAAGAAAATAATAAAAGCTGGCTGGATATTCTCTGCAGTAGGGGAAACTCAATGGTATCTGCAGCATAGGTATGGAAGAAGTTGTAATGGCAGATGAATGCAGATAGCCTTGATGCTCTTCCTTTCTCATTTATTTTGTTGCACACCCAAAACTTCAGTTTTCTAAGTTATGTACCTCAAATGCCTGTTCCTAGACATTGAATCTTGTATATTTATTTACATGATAGTTGATCAAAATATGTAACCTTTGTTGTTGCTTCTCCCTGTGTATGTGTTGGGCTGTCAAATTGAAATGACAGCTGCTTTCAGGTAGTCCTAGAGAAATGACATAATGACAGAGGAAGTCACAGGGACATCATACTCTGGCATATGTTCAATACAAATTAAAATCTCTCCTTACAAATATCTCCTATAAGTTGACAGGTAGTCATTGGGAATTAAAATTGCACAGATGTGCAGAATAAGGGAATATTTTTGAGCAGCTAGGAGCAAAGTAAAAACCAAACTAAGAGGAAAAACTCTGTCCCTGTTGTACTACTTGAAGTACAAAGTTCCTCTTAAACAACCTTTTACATCCTGTTAACTGAAGCCTTGTAAAACAAATAGCCCTAAGCTTCTACTGGAACTCTTCTAGAGGGAAATGCAGGGTGACTAACATCAGTCCTTTTGCTGAACTGCCCCCAAGGAAGCTTCTCTCTGACTGCTGAATGAGAAGGGGTCTTGGATTTAGTAGTTTTCATAGGATAATTTTAGTGCTTTAGGCAATCCTGCTGGATTTCTTCCTCCCGTTTACAGAGTTGTAATTGATTTTTGGAATTATTGATCTACTTACATAAATACTTGAACATCTCATTGGGAATAGCTCCATGAGTTGTTTTAAAAAGTGTGCTGAACTAGATGACCAAAACAATTTTTAGGGACATAAAAATCAGTTAATTCAAGGTTGGATACATAATGACCAGCAGCTTCAATCTATCTACTGATGAGACAACTGTGTGATAAGGATGTGTGATCTTGAACCAGCTAGCCATGTAGCAGAGCTGCCAGCTTTGCAAGCCTTCGTCATTATAGAAACTGTTGCCTAAATTGGGTTTAAAAAGAACTCTCTGCTGGAGGAGGTCACTGTAGGCCAGGGCTGATGGGTTTTGATGGGACAGTGTGGGGGGGGAGGTGCCAGTTCTGCTTACGCTGAACCTTTTTGTGAATTCACAATGGAATACAGTCACCATGGCTGTCATTCGCACACTCTTCTGTGCTAACTCGACTAAACATTGAGAGAGGAGAAAAAACCCAGCAGATTCCTGACAGTGTCAATGATCTCGTTTCATAACCATCTGGGAACAAGGTGACTTGTCACTAGGGAGATTTCTGACAGTGTAGCTGAATCATTGACCTTGTAGACTTAAACGCCTGGAGCATACACTATAAGCTGTGGTATGTGCCAAATTGTAGTTTTCTTCATGAGGAATAAAAATATTTATGCATTTTGGGTGAACTCCTTGTAATTCACACTTTGTGCTGAATTACTGATATCTCTGGTTGCATAAGATCTAAATCTGCACAGAATATGTACAAATGTACATCATGCTCTTTTTTAATTTGTGTTTCTCTCTTGCTGGCTTATTGTTGTACTGCTTGTGCACGCTGCTCCAAATAAATTCAAAAAAGCACACATAAATATCTAATATTACATTTTCATTCTAATTCTCAAATGAAGCTGAGCTACAAAGCTGTAATTTTACTGTTCCTTTGCTTGTTGCTTTTTTTATTTCCTTATATTGCTGAGATTTATAGGTGAAACCAATAGTAGGAACAAAATACTGTCAGCTGTCTTGCTGTACTCAGCAACCTCAATCACTCTGCTTCTGTGAATCTGCAATATGGTATAAGATGCTAGCTGTCATTCCCTCAGTCCTTCTGGGATGTGAACCACTATGACTCAGTCAGGGTTGGGGTAATAATGTAAAATGGGTCTGGGTGGAGTTAAAGGCTGCTCCATTGCAAAACTATAGCAGCAATCTGAGACATGTAAGGCTCTCCTGCACCAAGAAATAGAGGTATTGACCTAGGGCTGGTGTCAGGTCTCAGAGAGGACACTGCTGCCACACCATCTGTTCCTATCCTTGTCCTTGGGGGAAGAAAAGACAGAAAGGCAATGGAGAGAGCAGGGCAGAACCTGCAGGGCAACTTTGAGTCAGATTCACGGTAAAGGGCACAAACTGAACAGAGGAGGTTCTGCTTGAACATTGGGAAACACTTTTTCACAATGAGGGTGACTGAGCACTGGTACAGGTTGCCCAGAAAGGTTATCTCCAGAAACTGATTCTAGTTCCAAGATCTAGTCTTGGGCACCCTGCTCTGAGTGTCTGCTGGAGCAGGAGTTGGACCAGATAGACTCAGAGGGTCCTTTCCAACCTCAACCCTCCTATGACTCTGTGAACCCATCAGCAATACTTTTAGATTGTTTACCTGACTTTCAAAGCCATTGGTATGAACTGGTTGCTGATGTTTCTAAAGAGCTTTCTAGTTAGCTTTTTGGAGCTGAGCTCTTGGTGTCAACAGAGCATGGAGTCTCAGTAAATTGGTAGAATTCATTTTTTCTGATGCACTTGTTTGTTTCATATTCAGAGAAAATAGCTTAGTCACTGTTTTTCATATTTTGGTTGTTGCTTTCTAAATTTCTTGGAGCTCTTATCTGAGTGAAGTTCTCTCAAGATTTTTTTTGTCTCAGCTCACTTTTCTCAAAAATCCTGGGAACATTACATGTAATTTTTATCACCGTTCCATCACCTATGTGAAATATCCCCTCTGAATACATTTCACTTTTCAGATTATCATTTATAGGTGCTGATTTACTGGCACTTGTGTAGTTATTTTTACCATGCTGTATTTTCATCTCAGTGGGACTTACTACTTCCTCACAAGGCTGCAAATCTCACTGCTCTGCCTAGTACTGCTAGACAAATGTGTAAGCTTGATCATCGTTGCAGTAAAAGAGTAACAGCTCTTTAAAAAGGAGAGATTATTAATTTTTATATGTTGGTAACACATATGACATACATTTTTAATGGATAAAGGATCTTGTGTTAGATGTACACAATTATAATCTTCTCCACTGAAGATGTTCCTAGTTTTCCATGTCATAAATGATATCTAGGAAATGTTCCCTCTAAAATGGGGACATACTTGCCATATATCCTCATATGTCCCAGTCATATGTGAGAAGGTATGCATGTGTAATAGGATTCTTCTTGATATATAAAATGTTAGGTCAGTAAATGTACTTAGTGCTTCCTTCTGTTCTGAAAGAAGTGCAAAAGGCAGGGTTAGCTGCTTTGCTGCTGTCCTTTCAGTGCAAGTTAGTAATGCCAAGGAACAGCAAGGGAGAACTGGAGGCATTTATGCTGATTATGGCATTTGAAAAGCTGCTTCCAAGCATTGGAGCTCTCAAAATTAGTG
>JAOWBP010050895.1:0-17417 GCA_028571105.1 Tragopan temminckii | reverse complement strand
GGGAGCTTGTTTGCCTTAAAATGAAACTACTGGGCTGAGATAGTCTCCACTATACCAGCATTACGTTCACTACATTAACTCAGTAAAGACTTTGGCATAAGACATGTAGCTGAACCTCGATAATCCCCTTTGCTTATCTGCAAGCCCAGGGCTCCTGCACCGCGTCTCATTTGCGGCAGGGTCTTACCCAGTGACTCACAGCAATGTTAACCTCCTTGTAACACCAGAAGGCGTTATTGCATCCTTCAAATGAGTCACGCAAACAAATGAGCAATGCACACATTGCTGGGAGGTAATGCTGGCTGGGCTGTTTGCAAAGCCTTCCCCACACTAATTAAGAATTGCTGTGCTGCATCTGACAGGGGCTGATTTCCTCTTCCATGGCGCTTTAGAAAGAAATAGAAATCTGGGGGCTGAGCGATGTTTTCTGTTCAGAAGTAGCTTTCCTTCTTGGTCCCATCAGGATGGAGTCTCACATACTGCATGGTCTGATTGCAGGAGGACAGTGAAGGAGAGGATGAAGGAGGGAGGCAGTGAACAAAGGCTTGTCCTGCTGATTGGTCACCAGGTGAAAAATTCACAGAATCACAGAATCACTAAGATAGGAAATGACCTCTAAGATCATCCAGTCCAACCCCAACCCGTGCCACTAACCACGTCCCTCAGTGCCATATCTCCACAGTTCACCTCCAGGGACTCCAACACCTCCCTGGGCAGCCTGTGCCACTGCATCACCACTCTTTCTGAGAAGAAATCTTTCCTAAAACTCAACCTGAACCTCCCCTGGTGCAACTTAAAGCCATCACCTCTATGGCTGTTACCTGGGAGCAAAGGCTGACACCCACCTTGCCACTACCTCCTTTCAGTCAGTCAAAGAAAGTGCTGTGGTCCCCCCTGAGCCTTCTCTTCTCCACACTAAATAATCCCAGTTCCTTCAGCTGCTCCTTATAAGTCGGGGGACTTGGGTGTTTTCTAGCTATGTGACTTTCATTTGTGCTAAATATGTACTGGTACTCAAATCTTGGCTACTCCTGGGGCATGGAGTGATGTGAAGTGTTTGTCTCTCATAAATGAAATGACTGGGCTGCATACTTGGCTTTTGTGCGAGCAAAGAATGAGATAGGAAATGCTCTTATTCAGAGTGAGAGTCTTGGACATCTTTGGATCCACTTAGCATTATGTGCGGTGCCAGAATGCTCATCCTGAGTGCCCTCAAATATTCCCAGAGGTTACAAGTTCAAGCACTCGTCTCAAGAAAAAGCTGAGACTTTTACAGGTGGATACAAGGCAGGCTGGGGAATCCAACAGACAGTTGAGGTTGGGAGGAAAAAAATAACTGCAAAGAACCTGGAAAGCACATGGGGAACTTTCGGCAGGCTGTGCACACTGTGCCTGTTTGTGGGCTGAAATCCCCACAGGGTGTGATGGCTGCTATTACTGCTACTTGGATTTGGTTGGTTGGTTGCTTTTGGTTTTTGCTTTGATTTGGTTTACTTTGCTTGGGGCTAATGTCAGCATTATACACATTCTTGGTTTTACCTTTGTGAGCCGAGAAAATCAGATAAAGTATGAATTCTAATGTGCATGGAATAATTAAACCTTACAGCTGTGGTCACAAACTTTCCTGTCAAGCAGCTCCTTCAGAACACTCACATTTGCCCTCATCAAAGTGATGGAAGTTGGGAAAAGTGCATGTTTGCTGTCCATTAACATGAATAGGAAATGTGTATTGCGAAAATCTATCTCAATACAAGTACCAGTAACTCAATTTGGAAAAAATTTGTGGTTAGTAGGATTTGCTTTTAAGCAACTGAATTCAAATATGTAATACAGCAATAGTGGGAAATGGTTTGGATTAAGAAAATAATGTAAAAATCATTTCTGAATGTACTTTTATTAAATTTGCTCGTTGTTACAAGCTTGCAGCCTGATGTTGCAAATGGCTGAGAAGCTCTTGGGAATTGCTAAATACTTTCCAATTCTGCTATGTATAGGAGGGAGCCGAGAAGATTTCAAAGCACTTTGGAGAGAAGAGATTTATATCTGAGATACTGATGAAAAAATCCACTGGACGAATTGTGTCAGAACCACCATAGTGGGCAGTGAGATCCCTTTTTGGAAGAATGTAAATGTGAGTATGCTGACCACCCCATCACTGAGCTGATGTGTTTGTGAAAGTGGTGCAACGTATTCCAAGAACTTGCTGCCCAGTGGTGACACTCAGCCCAGAGCCAACCACTTTGTGTGTGAAGGTAGGATTGCCTATCTCGTTACATGTACTTATGTAGATTTTATATGCTGTGTTATTGTTGACATCTTCAGGTCCTCCTACAGTTCCTTCCAGCCTGTCCTCAGCCTTACTGCTCTGAACAGCATCATGTCATCAGCACCTGATGGAGCTGTGGGTGTCCCTGCTCATTGCAGGGGAGTTGGACCACATGGCTGGTTGGACCACAAGTTCCTTCCAACTGAAACCATTCTGTGATCAGCAAAAGTTGTCAGCTCACTATTTGTCCCCTCTCTGGGTCATTTATGGTCATGAGCAAGGGCAGAATTCCAGCACAGTTCCACGCATGATGCAGCAGTGACCCTTCTCTCTCTTCCTCTCCACGAATCATTCATTCCATCCTGTGAAGACCTTTTATCCCGCTGTAGCTATTCAGCTCCCTTAAAAAAACCCTAGAGAGGGATTCCATCAAACTTCTTTAGAAATCTGAGTAGCTCTTGTCAACTTCTCTATCCCTGTTACCAGCTCTGCATGAAACTCACCCAGAGAAGCCAGCCTTGCCCTTCGTTCTGTCACCTGCCCTGTGCCCCGTGTTCCTTGGGTAAGGGCACCCAGCCTGAGCACATCCTCTCAGGAAGTTTCATTGCTTTTCAGTAAGCGTGAACATTGCCAGTTTTCAACCCTGTGTCTCAGGACAGCAAAAACAAATGAATGAGACTGACAGAAGTAAGAGGATTTATGGATCTATTATTAAAAAAAAAAAAAATACTACTGGGTCAAATAATCAGAAAATCAGGAAAGTAGCAAGTGCACAGGCTTATTTTGGTCTTAGCCCTGAAAGCCTCTTTTCTATAGGGGAGGCTGCCATATTAACAAGCATGTGATATCTTGTGATCCAATTTGCTGAGAGTTTGACCAAGAAGAAATCACTACGTCCATGTGGTATTTCTTCATAGTGCGAGTGTTTTGCCTGCAAATAGCTCAGTAGGTCTTGGCTGAGCCGCAGTTTTACATGAAATATTTAACAGCTCTTTCAGTAATGCTCAACTCCCCTTACTAGTACTATTAACATTACAAAGGGCAGCGATGCTGCTCATTGCTCTGGAGTGATGGATGAAAGGAAAGGTTTCGCTTTTAACATTGGATACAGTTTGCAAGGATCACTAACCCTGAACTGAATGTCATTTCTTACTTACTAAGGTCAGTGGCAGTTTGAATTAATGGGAAGGTTTTAATCAAATGAGAACTGGCTAAAACCTCTGCTGCTTAAGAGGTTCCTTATCCTTGCTGCTTGTTCTACGCTGCCCAGAGGCAACAGCAATCAGCATCAATCCCCCCCCCCCTTTTTTTTTTTTGAATTGATTTTAAATTTCCACGCTCATTTCTGGAAGAACCCTTTCTAGAAACGCATTGCTCGCTGCGTGCATTTTCCCTGCGGTGGGTTGCAAATCTGTTCCTACTGTATCAGTGGGAAACGGCAGTTCAGAACAAGAAACTTTAAAGATGAGCTGGCTGCAAGAGAAGGTGGGAACGTGCGTGCTTTGCAGCAGTGCCTGGGCAGTGGTGAGTCCAGGATCCGGAGTGCCATGCCATCAGTTGAGGAATATTTCCAGGCGTGATAGTTGTGCTTCTCCATTGGGACTGCAGTGCAATCTTCAATTAGAAGACATGTGATCTGACAGCCTGCAGATGAACAATCCGTTTTCACAGGAGAAGCTTTTCTAGGATACCAAAGCTTTCACATCCTCCTCATTTCTAAAAGCTGTCTTCTAAACCAACCAACAAACAAACAAACAAAGAGTGTAGGATGGCAGTAACATCACAGCCTCTGCGAGGTAAAAGGGCATGCAAGAAAATATTTTGGGCAGTGTTTCCACATGCCTGCTTCATTCTGTCTCTCGTGATCTATGCTTTTCTTGGGGCTCTCATGTTTTCCCACATTGAAGGTAACCGAAAGGTCAATTTAAGTGAAGAATACAGACATTTCCTGCAGAATCTGTGGTACATCTCCAGAAATTTATCAGGTATGTACCAGAATAGCAAAAATGAATTAATTGTACGTGGGGTTACTCATTCCTCTGCTTTTTGATTTCTGGCTTTTAAAGACATCATTCAAAATAATAATAGCTGAGCCTGCAAATGGGGTTCTCTCTGTGTTTAGCTAACGACTGCTATTGCTTGCTGATCTTCCTCAACTCTGGTTCTGTCTGTAGGCTGCCTCAGTCCCTGCGCTCCTACTCGTAAATAGTTAAGACTTTTCAGTGTTCTCCCTTTTTGCCCTAGTTCCCTGAGCTCCAGAGGCAAGTAAGATCTCCCTCTGCCTGATGGGGACTGGATTCCCTGCCTCAGAAAGTCTCTCCCCACTCCCTTGTCCCAGCCCTGAGCATCCCTTGATGGGATGCTGGGATGCAGCGCTGCTCCCCAGAGCCGCTTGTGCTGAGGGAAGGGTAGAAGGGAGGAGAAGAGCTGGAAATCTTTCTGGATCAGTGATGGGATTATACACATGCTTGGGCTTTGGCTCAGTGCATCTCCTGTTGTTACTGTAACAGATAACATGACGGAAAATGAGGAGATATTTAAGGAAAAAATTCATGAACTACTCCACACAGCGGAACGAGACTGGTTTGTCAATCCAAAAGATATATGGACTTTCTTTGGGTCTCTCTTTTTCTGCTGCACAGTATTCACCACTGTGGGTAAGTCCGGAGGTAAAGTAACCGCCCAGAATCAAATGCCTCACTGCTCTCTCTGATGTATTTCTTCCACAGGGAATTAAAGGGGAAAAAAAAAAGACCTCCAAATCCCCTTTAATTTTCCCCCTGAGCATTGATGTGGGACTGGAAGGGGTGCTGCAAGCACAGGTTGTGGTGATGTTGTTGAGTCACAGAGACAAGTCAGAATTTAGGCAACAGCGATGCTCCATGCTAACTAACTGCAGCACTGCATGCATGCTGTAAGCTGTGCTCATGGATGATGCACGCACAAAACTATTATGGTACGGTGACAGAAAGCTCAGTTTTTCAGTTAAACCTTATTTCTTCTACTCCCATGTGCCGGGTAATGTTTTCATACTGATAGAGGTACTTCATTATGTGGGTATTGTTTTTAAATTGCTTCCCAGTATTTATGTCCAGAATTGCTTTGTAAACCTACGGCTCTGTAATTGAATGTGCTGTTGTTGTTGCTCAGCTTCTCTGGGCTAACAGCAGGCGGTGGTGTTTAAATCATGTCTCTAAACCTTCCCTTCTGAATTCATATTTCAAAGCGGAACTCAAATGAAACTGAAACAGCTGCTCTGGTTGGGTGTTCCTGCACTGCTAAATACACCCCTCGTGCTCGTCCCCAAAGTTACTTCTATCCTTTTGCTAATGTTTCTCAGCTGCTGGCAAGTACAGACAGCATCTAAAAACCCTGCCAGGATTAAGGCAGGGTGGAAAGTAGTCCAATAGCATTGTATCAAATTGCAAAGACACTTCTCTACTGCACTGGGATATACTCAAGATCCCAGCACAACTATTACAGATCTTAATGCAGAAGAAAAACTGATTATTCTACAGAAGGAATAACGTGAGAGTTCCTGTGTTTCCTGGAGCACGTAGGGCTCGCTGTCTCAGTGAACCTTGATCTCTGACAGCTTTGGTGGTTGTCTTCAAACCCAGCTGGCTCCTGCAGAGCGCATTTCTCTCAGTGCCACACACAGAAGGGCTTCTGTCTTGGATAGATAGCACCACATTTTTCATTCCACAGGCACATTTGAGTAGCTTAATGGCTCAGAAACATGCTGGAGATACAGACTTGAATCCTCCCCCCTGTGAATATTAGAATAAAAACAACAGTGAGGAACACTTGGAAGAGTACCTTTTATCAGAGAGTTTTGACTTCAGCTAACAAGTGGAAGATCATGTTGTTGAAAACATCTTGCTTAGGAATATTTACCCACCTTCTTTGACATGGGACTGTAGAAATGTTCTCATATACTCTGATCAGCAACCCATATATTTGTAAACAACAGCTTTTTTGGGCTTTACAGCATCAGGCTTTAATACAACATCCCCAGGTTTTGATCAACAGCAGAAGTCTCAGTATAGGTGAAGAGCAAACAAATCATGGGGTTCTTTCTCTCCCTTTTTCCATTCATCCCCTTCCCCCCCCCTTTTTTTTTCAAGGTTATGGCAATACCTATCCTGTGACAAGGGCTGGAAAATACCTCTGCATGTTGTATGCTTTATTTGGCATCCCTCTGATGTTCTTGGTCCTGACAGATATGGGAGACATCCTTGCGACTGTTTTGTCCAAGTCTTACAATGAATTCAGAAAGCTACAGTCAAAAATTCTAGCCTCTAAATTTTGTTCTGCATTCACGTGTATCAGAGAAGGTGGGTCTAAAGTGGATGTGAACGAACCCTTGAGTATTGTGGAAATGCTGAGAAGTCAATCAGCTGTTAGAAAGAAGCCAGCCCAATATCGCAACGCCCAAATTTTTGAGATGCTAATTGCCAGAGAAAATGAATACAAAAATCTATCAAGAAGTAAAAGCATAGAGAGATGGAGCTCATGTCCTGAACTAGACAGGGGAAAAACAATGACCAGAGTAATCGAGAATTTTGACAAAATAGGAAAAGAGTTAGAAAAACTGGATGTGCCCATCGTGTTAATGGTGCTGGTTATCTTCGTGTACATCTCCTGCGCAGCCGCTATTCTTCCAAACTGGGAAACCAGGCTGGATTTTCAGGAAGCCTTTTATTTCTGCTTTATCACCCTGACAACGATTGGATTTGGAGATACACAACTGGAACACCCCAAGTTTTTCCTGTTTTTTTCCCTCTATATTATTATTGGCATGGAAATTGTCTTCATTGCTTTCAAGCTGGGCCAAGACCGCTTAATTGGCTTGTATAAAAAGGTGATTTCGTTTTGTGGGGAAAAAAAGGTGCCGTCAAAGAAGATATATCCAAAGTAAGTGTAGTCATTTCTCCCTCACTTGTATGCTTTGCCCTCTGCAATGAGATGAAACTGTCCCCGTGCACTCCCACTCCCTGCCCTGGGCTTGCAAGAGGCGTGTTTCCTGTTTTCCTGTGAGAATCTGCTGCAAACTGGTTGCATTACACAGGAGACACTTGGTGTAGGCACTGCCAGGGAGCAATTTCCAACAAAGGTCCTATCTCCTAACTAACAAATGAAGACAATGCATGACGAAAGGCAGAAAGCTCTCCCTGCCAGTACTTTCCAGTTTCTTTTGCGAAGGTCTGATTTCAACATGCTCCTTATCCTCTCAGTTTGGGATCTTTTTCAGCACTTTCCAAGCAGGCCCCAGATCACTGCCTTGTCCTGGCACCTGCCTGCAGCCAGGGACACTGGGGTCATGGCTCTTGGTGATGAACTGTGAGCACACGCTGCTGTAACACGGTTCTTCATCAGAAAGAGTTGGGTAGAAGCATGAACCCTGCTGCTCTTTTGTCACAGCTGTGTGTAGTGTTAACATCGAGTTCACGTGCCATCCAGAGGAATTTTAAAATTAAGAAAACTAAATGTTCACCTCTTTCTTTGTTCATGGTCCATAAATTAGTCAAAATGCTGCTCATCTGTGCAGGGCTGAAATCATTCCTTCTCCATCATCACTTATCGTATCTGTGCTCAGCCTGGAGTCAAGATTCACGATGCTCCGCTATAACAGTTTGTGACAAGTTCTGCTCTTGAGAACCCATCTGGGCAAGACATGCAGCAGGGCTCCAGGTAGGATGAAGCTCCATCTTTGCTGTTAAAGAAACACAATAGCCTGAGTACACTGCTCCCAGAAGTGCTCTCCTCTGGTTCAGGTTTTATTCTCACAGAGTGCTTGCCTTCTCTGGGTTCTTTCATTCATACACAGAAAGCAAAGTCTACACATTGCCCTGTAGTTTTGTGAATCTTGTACTGTAGCACAGTATTGTGGGAATAAGGTTGTTTTATCAAGATTTTCTTGTATTATTTGTAATCTCAATCAAACTACCAATAACTTTTTCAGTCAAAAAATATGCTCTATAAAATAAATCACTGACTTTAACTGCCTCTCAGCGTGTAAATGTTATGCATGCACACTGGATGTGAATGGCATCGTTAGGTATTAAAGCATGCTTGATTTTAACAGGATGTGCATTATTTTCCATAGCAGGTTTGCTTTTTGAAGATGAGATGTTCAGAGAAGGTAAATGACAAACAACTCTGCTACAATCGCTGTGAATAATAACTTACATACAGTTCTTGTTGGTAATACTTTGTTGTGATTAAGCACTGGTGATATGCTTACATGTAATGAATGATGGTATAAAGAAACGTGCTTTATAAGGACAACAATAAAGAGTCTAGCAGTTAGAAGAAGCTCTGGTTAATTGTTTAATGTTTGCTGTGAGTTTGGTGGCAAACGCAAAGTCCTTCCATTCAAACTACTCTCATGTCATCTCTTTTTATGCCTTTGGATAAAAATCAGTGTAGGACTTTGGACCTGCACCAAAGTTCTCAGAAATCAGTGAAAAGATTCGTGTGATTTAATGGGCTTTGGATCAGAGGATAGCACCCCCTGATGCCCAGGGACTTTCCTTCTGATATTCCTAACACTGCCAGCATCAGTAAGATCTGATCTTTATGTCACGGGACTAATTTCTTCCACATCAGTGAGATCTCTTGTATGCAAAAGAATTCATCCATAACCTGCTCTCTACAGATTTCTCATTGGTGTGCTACCGTCATACCTACACATTTACTTTAAAGGAAGTTTGACCGGACTTGCAAAAAGGTTCATACACAATATCATTCTAGTTACGGCCAAGGGGTGGCAGTAAACAGCTTTACTTCACACAAAACGTGTCAGATGTTGAGGATAAGAGAATATTTCACAGAAGTAGAAAGAACAAATCACATCACTGTGGCCCTCTACAAGATCACGGTACTCTTTCCTCTTGAATACAATGTGCCGCTCTGGTCCTTCACTTCCCAAGGGATATAGGAAAAGCAGAAAAAGTTTAGAGGCCAGGAGAAAGGATGAGCAAAGCTGTGGAACATCTCCCACATGAGAGACACAGAGTAGCCCACTGGAAAGGGGTGAGAGAACATAGATGAGGTGTGCAGTGTTGCACGGGCACGGATGAGGGAAATAGGGAGACAGAACGTTGGGCTTCTTGTGCTTTTTCTGACCTGGTTTCATAGCCTGGAATGCATTGAAATCAATTGTATAGTTCACAAAATAATCAGTAGATCTGATTTCTGAAGAGATACTCAGTTTTATATTTGTGTGCAAGGTAGACAAATCAGTTCCCAAGATTTTCTGAACAAGCACACTCTGTCTCTGCAGAGCATGCCACAAGAAAAACGTAATTTAGGCAAAACAAGACCATCAACTTGCAACAAAAGTAACATGGTCACCTGTATTGCGTCCAGGACATAAAGAAGGATGGATAGCTGGGCACACACCCAAAGGTAAGGGATTAAAAGGTTTTTTGTCCTCTTACAGGTGCACAGAAGCGTTGCTCCCACACAAATAGGAATATCTGGTCCTAATTTTCTTTGTGTCAGAGTTGGAGCACAGTTTCCCAGAAGACAAAGGAGAATGCAGCAGCACTGTGCTGACATTGATAGCAGCAGTTCAGTCTGCTTAGCAGGCTTTGAATGTAGCTCAGTAAATAAAGCATTAGAGTTAACAAAAATGAAGCAAAAGTAGCGAGCAGCAGCTCATTTAGTGAGCCTCAGGCATGAATATTTATGAATTGATTGCTCTTATCATAGTCTAAATCCTGACAGAATTCACGATCTCTTCCCTGAGACGTTTTTTATTCGACCAAATTGACCTGGAAATAAGCTTTGCTTTCATCAAAGCAATACAAAATACTGCTTTTCATAATAACTTTTTCCATCACGTGCTTCACGAGATGGTGGATTAACAGCAAAGGGCTTCGTGGAAGAACTTTTCCATCAAGACAGACGTGACTGATGGGAAAAGAGTTGCTTGATGTGTAACCCACAAAGGATATGAGTTATTACAGACCCAGCTGGAGAGCTTCACAGATCAAATGCACTTGGCGCTGAAGGATGCTGGATCAATCACTCCTGATTGGGCCAAGATGGCAGCTGTCACGAGCACTTAGGAGGGGAAAGAAGGGTATTCCTGGTGTGGGAACTACACAGGGAGGGATGGAGGAATGAGGGGAAGAAGCGTAAAATAATGTTTGGGCAGAAGGGTTAGAGGGAGGAAGTGACAGCAAAGATAGAAGGAACCACTTCTTGTACAGACATAGATAGGGTGAAGAGTGGCTTGAGAGGTACTGAAGATATGGTGAAGGCTGGTGCCTCTGGCCTGGGAAATGTTTGTGCAGCCAGAACGTGGTCAGAGCCTTTAGGAAATCAGCAAGGGGGTTGGGGTGCTGGGCTGCAACACTGACCTCATCACCCACAGACATGGGCAGGGCCAAGGAAGCCTCCTGGGACAGGAAACAGTGGCAGGAGGAAAATGTAAGGACTGCGTTGAAAAGACATTAGCAAAGCCACACAAAATATTCTTTCTTTTTTTTTTTCCTGCTTCTTCATTTAAAGAATGGCAACCCATTCAGAAGCATCTTTCACATGAACAATACGCCTGAGGACTCAGGAAATTCATAATGGGATGTAGGACTTGTCATCTGCATGCCAGTAGTTCAGATGTAATCCAGATTTTAGTGGGCTAAACGTTAATAACATCTGATAGCACTTTGATGGCCTATATGCCTTTTCAACTCATTCCAGGTGGAGATGCATCCACATCACAAAAACACTCGCATATAATGAATGCTAATAGCATGCGTGACGGCAGCCTCAGCAGAGGCAAAGGCTGAGACTCCAGCTGAGAGGAGTCCCTGCAGCCCTCTTTGCTTCCAGGTTCCCAGCATACCTTATGATCCTAATTTACAGACCCCAGGGTGCTTCAAAGGTAACGTGTGTGGCTGTTGCATGCAATGTGAATGTGTTGCTCTCATTCCTTTCTGGCTTGGACAAATTGAACAATTACAAAATATACAGATTTATAAAACGCACCTCCCCAGGCTGCACTCAGCTGTTCTAACCGGATATATTTTTGAATTCTAAGAGTAACTTAAAATATTTAGTTAGGTTGCCCTTTCCTTGCTTCTTTACCTGTCCTCTACATACATGGTAGGAAAAATATTTCTTGAGCCAACCAAAGAGGTACTACATTACATGCAGAGAAAAGGAGAGCAAGCTGCACCGGTGAAATTTCAATTACATTGTTGAAGTACATCAGCACATATGGTGACAGAAATACTAAGAATTTGCTCCATCACTCATAGCTGGTAATAGCTGCTGGAAGACAATAGCTCTCTCATACATCAGACCAATATTTTTGGGACAGGGGCCCATGAGGTTCATGAGTGTGTGCATGCCAAATAGCTGGCTGTCCACACATGGTATTCATTAGAGAGTTTTAGGAAATGCCTGGACAAACATTAGTTGACACGTACGTTCAGTTTTGCATGTGAACCTGAGCATTTTTTTTAGATTTTTTTTTTTGTGTGTGTGGTGGTATTTTTTTTGCTTTTAGTTGAAAATCTAGTCTCTCAGAAGACAAAATCTTGTTCTTTTGAGCTTTGTTCAACCTTCTTTCAAGCTGATGAAGCCCACAGTGCCTGGGCGCAGCCCTCCTGTAACTGAACTTGTGCATAGAACTTCACGTCTGTGAGTTTTCAGGATGTATCAAGTCTAGAGGAAATGTTGGCATTGGACTAGATGACCTTAGTGGCCTTTTCCAACAGTAATGATTCCAGAAATCTATGACTCTATGAAGGGAAACAGGCAAGAAGGGAAGAAGAAATCAAGCAAGAAGGAAAGAGTGGAGAGATTCGGCAGTGAGAAATGAATTGCTGCATTAAGCATCTACTGATAAGAAATCAGGGTAACGATGTTGTCTAACAACACTGACTCATCGCTTTATCTGCTTCCACAAGGTCGTGTGGGAACGGAAAAACAAAGAGAGAAGCTACCACAAATCAGCTTATAAAATTGCCATTGCACTTGATGCTCTGCTGAAAGAGTTATTTGATCCGCTGTGTGATGCAGACCGTCATCATGCTCTCTGATCAGTGCCTGGGAGGGGAAATTCACCCATTTGCTGAAAAGTCTGAGGAACAGTGCAAGATTTGGAGAGCTCTGGGTAGAGAGTAACCACGCTCCACAGTTTTCCCACTTCACACTTTTCTTGTGGCAAGGATTTTCTTGTGGCAGGTTGCTACTGCTAAACGAATGCAGGAATTTGGGGCATTCAGTACGTTATCAAATGTAAGCCCTCTGCTCACCAGCTTGATGCTACTCTTGTTTCTAGGCTGTCTTTCTCTCATTTGACAGTCTGAAGTCACAGCACAGGCTTCTCTGATACTTAACAGAAAGCTTCCCAAGTAGACACACCAGGAAAAAGCAGAGATTCATTCTGCTTCCTGGGCAAGAGAGCTGCCTGATACATGGATGAGGACTGATGACATTTCACTAAATATTGAAAAATATCTATTTTTTTTTCCTGGGAAAATATTCTAGCACTTCAACAAAACATTTTCAACGCAAATCCAAATGGGTAGAATGAGTTTTGGTTCAATTGCTTAATGTTGATGGAGAAAAGAGGACTTTAAAAAAAAAAGATTTTAGTCATTTTATCTATAATATCTCACTGAGATGAGTCATTTGTCTGAGTAAGAACAGGAAGACCCAAAAAATGAAGCTCTCTGTGATCCTCCTGTGCTGTGACAGGAGCTCCAGCTTCTCCCACAGAGATGACGACATGCCATGGTACTCTGCCAATGGAGCAGGACTAGCTTTCTCCAGCTTTTATAGCATTTTGTTCCATCTTTCCCAGGAGAAGTTGGTATGCTCTACTTCCATCAAAGCAATGCATGACACTCTTGCTAAAAGATGTTTCCCAAAGACTATAAATAGTCTTAAGAAAGCTTTGTAGTTCCTGGAAGAATTTAAAATGCAAATGAAGGCTCACGAACTTTCCTCAGAGTTGAAGAGCAGGATATGCTGCGCTGCACTAAGAAGTTTGATTTACTGTCTGGGTCTGTAAATAAGCATGTGCTTGCGCTAACATTTGACCGCCAACAGCACTGCTTTGCAATCTGCTGTGCAACAGAGGTTGTTGCTGTGCCAAAGGGTTTTTATAGCAATTTGCTTTGCCAATGAAACAAATAAACTTTGTGCTTAAAAAGATTAAGGATCGGTATGTAGACATGTTTTTACTTTATAGAAAAGCCACTTCTAAATGCTACCTAAGCAGCAGAAGGCTGAGTTCTGATCTTCTGGAAATCCACTGCAAAGCTCACAGTGCCTTCAGTGAAAGATCTGGAAACAAGGAACAAATAGAGTACGTGTTGCCATTAATCCCATTTAACCCCAGCTTTACAAGAGTTGCTTCATGCCTAAACTGCCATCTCATGGAAAGTGTTTCCTACACATAAGCTGGATGAACTTCTGGGAGTTGTTGCTTGCTCTTGCTCTACTCATCAAAGGATGGCACTTTTCTTCACTATTACCACAGTCAGGACAGAATCAAGGACTACTGAGACAGGCAAGCCTCTTCTTGAACGAAACCCAAGTTTTCCCTTGGTCAAAAGTAGAAAAACATTAAGATGTGTTTTGTGACTCCATCAAGCACTGTTGTGGTTAGTAATTATTTTTCCCATGATCATGTTTTTGTCTTTTTTTGGCAGAACTCCCACCTCAGTTCCATCAGCGTCCCAGCCTGCCCATAGGGCTTTGGGTAAAACCTGAGACTTGTGACAGTGTCTCTGGGACACGGTCATGAGGCAGATGTTCTCTTTGCCCCTGAAGAAGCATGGGGATTCCCTCCATTGGCCTCTTCTTCCACAGACAGAGAGTAGGGTAACTGAAGCATAAATATTAACAATTCTTTCCACACATCAATTAAGGAAGCTGTTTAACTCAATCTACAGGCAATTTTAAAATAGATTTTAGGGATAATGTTCAAAAAAATGCTTTGTCCAACCCTTGAGTATAATCTTAGCCCAGTAAAACATCTAACAGTATTGACAGAAACATAAAATCAAGTTAGAAACCACTCTCAGTCTTTCTACAACTTGGAAAAAGGTGTTATATAAAAAAACCCTTCAAATTCCTTTAAAAATCTTCAGCCTACTGCTTCAGATAGGACTTGAAGTGGCTGACTTCAGTAAAAGCTTCTTCGATCCAAAAAAAAAAGTCATTTTTATTTTTTGGTCTTAACAGCATCATCAAGGAGCCACACCACCTCTCAGAATAGCTTGATTGCAAATAAGGTGGACAAAAATTTAGGATCTGCTTTTGATTTCACTTTCAGCAGTTTAAATCAGAAGCAGCTCTTTCAAAGTCAGCAGAATCATTAAGTTACAAACCCAGCACGAGATTAGAGTCAGACTCCTTGAATTCTGTTAATAATTATTATTGCTGGTGTTTATTATTTTTATTGTGGCAGTTCCTTGGAGCATCTTAGATAAGGACCTCAAGTAACCATCCATTATCCAAGGTTTCCAGCCACAAGCCTGCTGCAGCATGCATCTCTCATTGTAACAAAAGCAGACCTTATCACTTCCTGCCTGTGCTGGCTAAGCAAGAAAGAAAAAATCCTTATGGCTAGTTTACAAATATGTGTCACTGGGTTATTGAGTAGATCTGTGGAGCAGCTGCGGTGTATTTTAAAAAGGAAGAAACTCAGTGAAATAGGACCCTTGAATGCAGAAGCCTCATGCAATGCAATTTCATGCAAGTACAGCACGTGCACTGCTGGCTGTCCTGTGCTAGCTGGGTGACATCACCCCACCAGCTGCAGTCCAGCACCCAACCTGAGCCATTGATCAACGTTTGACTGATGTGTTAGTTTTTGAGTGTTAGAATCCGTAAATACCTACTGTCAGCTCTGTGCAAGCCCGTTAGGTCACTCATCTGAATATGGGGAAAGCATCACTTTGTCAGCCTTCAACTTCTAATTTAGCATTCAGCAATGATCCAGATAGCTCTCATTCAAGTACATGCAGCTGGCTGGAAAGCTAGGAGAGCAGGGTAATCAAGTAGATCAAGAATTTGCACAGAGCAAAGAAAATGTATTTTCTCTCTCCAGAGTAGAGAAACATGATACACTTGCAAAACTGCAAACCATCAAGGACCAGAAAGCATTTACATAGAAGAGCATTTGTAGAAGTAGTCACTGTCACATTATACATTATCAAGTTCAAGAGACTTACAGCATGAGAATCTGCATCCTGAGTCCGTGAGCACGGCCTGTACTCAGCTGGAGGCTGCCCTGCAAACCAAGCTGGGACAGGTGCAGAGAGGAGGTCAGTCAGGAGAGCAGCCACACTTGAATGCTGGTTCTGTAGCAAGAGGAGATAGAGATAGAGATCCTCAGGGGAAAAAACAACTCAATTCAGAGCCTTGCCATTTTGCTCTGATACATTTTCCAAATTGGGCAGGAACAGGTATAATTGGGAGATAGCTTCATAAGTCTGTTATTTAAGATATCTTTCAGTTATTTGTCTGCATGCTGTCCTCGTGGATGCCTGAACTCCAGTCTTTTCCACAGGAAGAGAACCATGAAGTGGAAGCATGAGATAATCTTGCACAAGGTTTGGACCTAAACACAGTCCATTTCCCAAGGCAGCTGACAAGCATGCACATGTAAGAACTCCACATGAAGATCTGTTTCTGAGGCTGATGCCTTCAGTTACAGGGATGGTTCCTGCAAGGCCTTGTCCAGGTACCACCATGAAATGCTTTGTGCTGATCTAACTGAGCTTTGCCCAAGCACAGAGCAACTGTTGTCTGTGCTAAGCATAGAGCAAGCTCCAAAGGAGAGCAGAAACCAAACTGATTTCTGCTTCACTTCCTTGAGAGGCCTTCTGCGTGGCTGTGACACAACACAAAGGACCTTCTGCCTGAGGGTTGTCCTTTAAAGGAATTCAGCCCTGGTTATCATGTTGTGTGCTTAGCTTGTGAAATAAATGGTGTCAAGTATTAGAAACTAACCAACCTGAGTCCTCATTGACCAACACTGAGCCATTTCTCCTGCACCAGCTTTTTCTTTTTTTGGTGCTGGTACCAGAAACCATGAATGGAGGCCAAACAGTAGGGGTCCTGGCACACTGAATAACTCAATGCTTCCTGAACACTTCACACCCTCTAACATGTTTCAGACTGATCCCCATGGTAAGAGAGCAGGTGTTGCTCACACAGCTTATGTGAGCTCCCAGATATGGGACAACCAACATCATAAAGCTCTTGTTGTCTCCAAAAGAAAAATATAGACCTTAAATGTGACTCTATTCCTGAATAATGCACCTCCTGCCATTTTAGAGCCATCAAAGTCCTAGGCAATTCATCACTGCATTTCAAAGACAATACTGTCATTCAGACCAAGGGAAGTATTGACTCTAATGGCCATGGCGTCAGGGCCTTTAATTGCCCTCTTCTCTGTAATTGTGTGAGAAGAAACGGAGATTCCCAGCTGTTGGCACTCCTTCCAGCTTCCCCAGCATCCATTACATCAGTGTGGAAAGTCAGCGACTGACAGCAGGACTAGATGATCTTACAGGTCTTTCCTAACCATGATGAGTCTATGATTCTAAACACCACCCAGCAATAATACTGTATGAGACAGAAATAATGCTCTGTATATTATGGTGTGCCAAGACACATGGCGGCTGCCAGCAATGGGATCTCAGCCTTTCAGAGATACGTCACCTTACAAAGACTGCATTTCTGCTTAGCAAGCATACGTAATACAAAGTGAGGAAAAAGGAATTTAAGATTAGTGTATACACATACATATACCATATACATACGCTGCTTGCATTTCCTATCTTCACTTGCACGTACCTGCAGCTGCTGCTGTCGCTGTATTTGTAGCCCAGCAGGGCGCCGTGCCGTGCAGTGTGAGCAGAGCCACTAGATGGTGCTCACAGACCTGGCTCCTTTACAGAGCTGCGACACGAAGCCCAGAGCCGGGTTTCCACAGACACCCGTGGTGACAGCCGTTTTACATCGCTCCCGGGTTCGGTCCGTTGTTCGTCTGCTTTGGGAATCACAGAACGGCAGAGAGAAATTCGTGCAACGACAGAAGCACCATTCTGTGTGCAGGCATTGGGGCATTCATAAGGGAGTGAAGACCTGAAGGGGAAGCAGGTGAGAAATG